>NIPM01002321.1:0-10139 GCA_002738285.1 Holacanthella duospinosa | reverse complement strand
TTTAAAAACAAATTGTATCCCTATTATATATAATCAATTTTGGTTTCAATTCATTACACTTTAAACGAAGTGTAGAGAAAAATTTCACCGCCACATTTTCTTNTATAATCAATTTTGGTTTCAATTCATTACACTTTAAACGAAGTGTAGAGAAAAATTTCACCGCCACATTTTCTTGAACACCCTAATAGTAAAATGTGCGAAAATGACTCAAGAAAATGCAAGATAAATCAAAATAAGTAAAAATGCAAATTTTCTTAATTTCAATTATCGTTTAGTTGATTCGAAATTCATCGATATTCACGTTCATGTCATGAAAAATTCAAAATTAATGATACAAACTAAAACGTTGCACACTAAACAGCAGATAGATCATTTATTTTTATTGTAAAATTTTGAAAAAGATCGAACTTTAAATACCTTATAAGCTTAATTACTAGAATATAGTTTTTGTATTAAATGTGTACATACTTTTTGGATTATAGGACAATATACCGAATCCCATTACGTCGAATGACCACTCCATGAATTTTCAAAAATTTATATACAAAAGGCTAAGGTAATTATAATATATCTAATAAATAGGAACTTCAACTTATTATAACAAAAATAAGAAAATCTTAAAAATAAAATTAATAAACCCCATTATAAAGATACAAAATATCTCCAGATTCTGAAATACAACTAGACTCAGAAATGTAAACTTGGAATGACTTTGAATAAAATAAAAATAAAAATGATTATAAAATAAAATCTCTTTATTATGCAATAGAAAGTTTTTTTACTTCTCTACTTGACGAAAAATATTTATATGTAGCATGCATTGGAATTTGAATAACAATTTATACTGCGCACTAAACCTCAACACTTGCATTAAGCTAGAGCGAAGCTCTATAAATAATGTAATATCCCTCAAATTAATCGGGCAATCTTAGAATTGCCTGTGATCAATCAAAGCTATATTTTGGGTTTTATTTTCGCAAAGGAGGTCTAATCCAGATATGATCAGTCCACGCATTTTTTGTAAAATAAATATTAAAGTTATTAAACTAACTCTAAATATTTTATCAGATTTAAAAAATATATTTGTGTTTATTTAATGAGTGGTAAGGCAAGATGGCCGAGTGGTTAAGGCGTATGCCTAGAAAGCATATGGGATTTCCCGCGTAGGTTCAAATCCTGCTCTTGTCGTTGTATTTTAACATACATCTTTTTTCTCTTGTAATCAAATATTTTTATAAATGGTATTTGTTAAATGCAATTTATCACTTATTACATTATATTCCTTGATTTTCGCATTTATATTCTTTGAATTTTAACTTATTTGAAATGATTCGGAATAAAGGATTTCATAAAAGAACCAGGCAAGGTAAACTGATAAAAGTGAATAAAGAACATTATCTTCGAGATGACATACCCTGCAATATAATACCAAAATGTCAAATATGTATGAAAACTACAAATGGCGAAGACGAAATATGTTCGACAGTATCTAAAATCATCATTCCTGATACAAACATCTTGATCCATTATGTACACCTCTTATTCCCACTCTAATTCTTGATAGACTTTTATACTTGATAAGGTTGTTGATTTGGATTCTAATGTCGTTATCGTGCTTTGTCAAACTATGTTAGAGGAAGTACAAAATCTTAACCAGAAATTATATCTCGAACTGAAAGATCGTATTGCTACTTCGAAAAGGTTAGAAGCTTATAATTATATTTATTTCTCTAACGAACATCATAAGTATCCCTTGCTTTTCCAATGTTTTTAAAGGGATTGTTTTATTGATCGAGCTTTAATTAAAGATATTTCTTCTAATGATCGAAACGATCGTGGTAATATCTCCATAACAAAAATTAATATAATTTTGATAGCAATTAGGAAGGTGACATATTGGTATCAAAATCATATAACGGAATTACAACAGATAAAGCGTATCAATTCTGATGTAGAAGTATTTATGTTATCAGAAGATAAAGGAAACATTTTTAAAGCCCAAGAAGAGAGTATTAGAGCTTATAGGTTGAAAGAATTACTGAACCAACATTATAATTCCTTAGATCAGAGTTTCAGTGAACTATTTTCTTCAATCACCACCATCTCTACAGAGAAAGATAACAAACTAGACGAAATATATAAAGAATATTGGCACCCCAACATCATAGATCAAGCATTAAATACTAGTACCGTATTAAAAGGAATAATTCGATTCCAACCCTACATCCATGATGAAGCAACTGTAGACATTCAGAGCCGTAGTATTAAAGATAAGTTTCATGTTACGAATTTTCAAGGGTCAATCTCCATATCAATTAAAGGACTGTGTATCAATAGGGCTATGGATGGCGATTTCGTTGTTATTCAACATTCTCAATTTAGAGATAAACGATCATTGTCGAGATATTTACAACACCTAATATCAACCAAGACCTCTTCTCGGCCCACTGAGATGTATGGAGGTGGATTTAGTGTCGTGGCAGTCAAGAATCGAAATTTCAAATCGTATTCTGGTAAAATCATCTCTGATAATCTAATCCAACTCTCCAATCCGCGTCTTCCAATGGTGATAATTAACACAACACAATCATTAAACAATAAATTTCTATTAATCCAACTAGACGATTGGCCCCTCACCTCCTTATACCCGAAAGGCCATCTGATTGAAATATTGGGCAATTTAGATAATCCAAAAATTACGATTGAATCAATATTGCAAAATCATTCTATACCGATGTATCCATTTAGTGATGGTATGAATAAGGAATTACCTCCTTCAGATTGGATCGCTCAACCTCAATTTGGTAGATTAGATTTAAGAGATCTCACTATTATGAGTATCGATCCACCTGGTTGCACTGATATTGATGATGCTCTACATTTTCGTGTCCTTGGTGAAGTTGGTGGTGTGAAACTGGTGGAGGTTGGTGTTCATATTGCTGATGTATCTTATTTCGTTCATCTTGACTCTTTAATTGATCAAGAAGCAGCTATTAGATGTACTTCAGTTTATTTACCGGACAGAAGAATTGATATGTTACCCCCTCTTCTAGGTACCAATCTATGTTCTCTAAAAGAAAATGTCGACCGTTATGCATTTTCTCTAATCTTAACTTTTGAAATTGACGTTGAGGAAGTTAGACTTTTAGATGATCAGTGTAGGCTTACGAAATCTATTATTCGGTCCAGTAAATCATTCACTTATGAACAAGCACAGCAAGCTCTAGATTCACAAAAAGGGCCTTATTATGAATCCCTAAATCATTTATCTTTAATCGCAAAACATTTAAAGAAAATGAGATTAGATAATGGTGCTTTAGAATTAATCGGAAACGAGACTCTAATATCAATACCTAATGCCCAAAGTATTGAAGGTCTAGAGATGGTAGAAAAAGAAAAATATTTCACTATATCTTTAATTGAAGAATTTATGGTCTTAGCCAACGTACAAGTTGCTAAGAAACTCTTCCTCTCTTTAGGCCCCTCCGCTTTGTTGAGAACGCATTCCAAGCCGGTTCAAAGTCGATTAGACGAATTTAAAGGTAAATTTGTTGATCATCAAGATTTCTTTTCATCTACATTAAGAAAATTATTGGAGGAAGTAGGACCTCAAAATCTAAACCAATTCCTCCAAGTCCTTAAAGTACCTTCCTAATTTAATATAAACTTAGGATGAATATCAACAAGATGAGAAGTATAAATTACAATTCATCAATTGGCTCCTTTTACGTACATTGCAACCAGCTCAATATGGTACTGCTAAAATGGATCAATTAACTTTAAATGAATCGGAATTGGGTCATTATGGGTTAGGTGTACCAATTTATACTCATTTCACTTCACCAATTAGACGTTATTCGGATTTATTGGTTCATCGTCAACTTCAAGTTATCATATCGTCTCAAGCTGAAGAATTGAGCATGGAAATCCAACCTGATGTCGTCAAACGTATTTACACTCTTTGTCTTTATTCCATTTTGTGTGTTTATAGGTTTGAATACGAAACATCGTGTTGCTCAAATGTCGTCAAGGGATTGTAATGAATGGGCTATCCGTACTTTATTAACTAAGAAAGATGATCATAACAATGGTTTCGTGTCGAATATAAACAAAAATGGCCTTTTAATATTCTTACCAAAGTAATTCTGCTTTTTTATGAGGTTTTGTAGGTTTGTTATCGAGATTTTCTATCCTTTTACTATTGAGGATGAGTTTCGAGATTCAAAGAGTTGTTTGTTTCATGGTAAGATGGTGGGTTTATTTGATCTTTTGGTTTTGGATTCAAAGCTTCAAATTTTAGATTAATATAAACCTATTTTAAGGCCTCTGATATTACTTGCCATCATATTACGCCGTTTTACGCAAAAAGGTAAGCGAATTTTAATTAATAATAAATATGAAATTAATATCTAGTGCTAAAATTTATATATAATATTTTCTATAAATTAAGCTTTATTTTTAAAGCATATTTGTTTAAATTACTATAATGGATAACTTACAAAGATTCAATAACCGATAAAGAACAACGTGTATTTATCAAATTTGGAGTAATTTTAGGCCACAGTTAGGAATAATACACAAAGAATTGGTTAAAACGATAGGAAAAAAGGCCTATAAATATAATACAGTGAAAAATATGGTTTCTAAGTTTAATAAGGGCCAAAATTGCGTTGAAGACACTAGAGGAGGCGATACAAGTAATCATTTAATAAAAGAAAATACAATTGAGAAAATTAAAGCACATCTTGCTCAAAGTGGAGCCTGGTCGTGCCTCGAACTTTCCATGTTAGTAAATTGTAGCAAAGCTACTGTTTATCGGTATTTAACAGAAGATTTACAAATGAAGAAATTATTGAGCAAATGGGTTCCTCATTTTCTCACACAGGAACAAAGAGAACATAGAGTATTAGCATGTAGATGTAATTTGGAGCAGTTATAAAAATAAAAAACCCTAATAAACAGAACATTGGCTATAATGAAACTTAGCTTACTTTATATATGCAACCTCAGCGTGACCAGTCTCGATTTTGGAGCACTAAGGACGAAAGTCCACCACAAATTGTAGCACAATTAAACTATCAGAGAAAAAGAATCCTTATACTAGCAATGGATTATAATGGTGTTGCATATTGGAAGCTTTGTGCACCTAAAGAGATGGTAACTTCAGAAGTCTATATAGGCTTTATTAATGAAGTTTTACTAAAATGGTTACCTGATAAGAAATTCAAGTATCCTATGGTTTTACAGGATAATGCAAGACTTCATAAATCAAAGCTTGTAATGGATTTTTTGATAACAAAATCTGCACTTTGTATCATCCTCCATATAGTCCAGATATAAGTCCACCTGGTTTTAATTGTTTTGGTAGATTAAAGAGGAAGTTAAGAGAAAATGTTTATGACAATTGGGAAAAGTTGGAATTACAACTAGAGAGTATTATCCAGGAACTTAATATAAAGGGTCATATAAATGGTATTCAGCAGCTAGCTGAAAGATGGAGCGATGTAATAAAATTAGAAGGTTCATATATATAAACTACAAAGTTTCATCTTTTTTATATCTCATAGTAAATTTTTTATTTAAAATTTTTCCTTTACCTCTTTGCGTGAAACGGCATAATATTTGCCCAAAATGAGAGAACTTTTTCTATGAAATTGAAAATGTATATTAGGAGTAAATCAAGATACATCGCTTAAACTACGATATGCAAAAAGCCAAATTTTGAAGCTTTTTGATTTTGAGCTAAATTTGTTGGTTTGTATTCATCAAGTTCGATTTTCAAATCTTCGAGCTTTCTCTTAGGTGCAAAATTTTTCAAATGAACTTTTTAGATCCCGCCATTTTCTAGAAAATTCAATCTTATATTTGAACGCTAAAATTATTACACAAATTTTGTAGCATTGATCCTTCATCGATATTCGCTCCTAGTAAAATCAAAAGTCACTTGTTCAATCTAGCGAGATTCACAGAAAACTTGATTTTACAGCGGTTTACATTATTAATGAAAAATATTATATGAAAAAGCGCATAAAGAACTACAGAATAAATGAGATTTAATTATTTAATATTTTCAGATTTTATTTATAAAATAAACTCCAAAGTGAGAACGACCTAATACTGAAAGTGATAAGTGTATAAGCAAGTATGTATTTAAGGATTTTTTGGATTAATCAATAGTGGTGATAGATGGTTTATTAAAAGGGGAAATTACAAGTTACAACTTTGAATTTCCCATTTCCAATTTTTACGTCACTCTACAACTAATTAGACGCTACAAATTGCAATTACAACTTTTTAAATAACCATGGTAAATAATTCTAAATAGCGATGTAAATATATAAATATATAAATATGACATTATTAATATATTTACAGCATTATATTTGTCTAAAAGTCTCATTTATAAGCATACAATTCCATATAACCTGTCAACAAGTGTATTTTAAGAACTCTATGCTTTGATATAACCAAATCCGGTATTAAAAACCACATAGAAGTGTCGTTATATACTAATCAATAGTGTATTGAAGTAAAACATTTATATGAATTTCTAAGAATTTTTACCTGGAAAATTTTTAAATTGAATAACGAGCTATAAAGTCGATAAACTCTAAACAATTGAAGATGGATGATGCGTCTCATTAGTTTTAATATGTCATATTAATTTTTCATTTTTTCAGTCACTCAAATAAAGTAATTTTCTTTATAATATCTCTAAACAATCTATTATTACCCAATTTATGCCTATTATATTTAAGGTACAAAAACATCGCTATTATAGATGATAAATCTTATATGTAAGGACTTTATAATACTCTTTTTTCAACCCTTTAAGCTTTTATAACTCAGTATATTCATTTAGAGCTTAGTTTTCTAAAGTTGTAATTTTTAGCGTTCCATTAGTTGTAGTGTTACATAAAGGGTGTAAATTGCAAACTCAAGTTGTAAGTTGTAATTTACCCAATTCATTTTGATTTTCTATAACCTTTTATTTATATTATTATTCCTTAAAACATGACAAGTGATGAAGCTTAAATGCAAAGAAAAGAATAAAAAGCAAATATTATTTTCAAAAATTAGTTTTTCTTTTTTCTGTCCAAGTATGGAAGCAAATAGATAATGAATTCCAAAGTTAATATTAGAGAATAACCTAACAAGAACCAAAACATATTAGAAGGAGTATCCCAAAGCAAAAGTCCAAAAAAAATGTTAACTTGAGCAAAAATAAATACAAGTCTTCCAATATAGTGATGTAAGCTATCATACCAAGGTACAGATTTGCGATCTACATTATAAAGACGGTCAATTATTATCCCTAATGATACTTGGATGACCATCAATATTGTTATTACGAGACCTATTATAGGGTGAGGTTTTTGGAACTGTTCTTTAGTACCTAGTACAGCCAATACAAAAGAAGCAATAGAAGTCAAGAATAATAAGGAGAAACAAAGAACATGGATACGAAACCAAGAAACTGGAAAATGATTTCGATAAGTTGAAGCTATTGAAATACCGATAAAAGGTAAACTATTCCAACTTATAAACATCAATATACCATGCCACAATAGTTTCGAATTATCTTTGTACATGCTTTCTGTAACTATATCACCTTGTGGATTAATTGAAAGCACTCCTGCTTGATTATGTTTGGTTATTGTGGCGGAGTAATCATCAGAATTAGGAGACTTGTTTGAATAAGCCCAAATCCAATCCATAGTCCCTTCAACAGTAATATGGCCGTCGTCAATAGCCTTGGGTCTTGTAAAAGTAAAACTTGTATCGTCGGATTTGACCATGTACAAAGATTGAACAGCATATGGTGTAGGATTACTGAAGCCACTACTTTTCCGGTCGCTTAAAATGTAGTTGGTTTGGTTCTTTGCTTTCCATATAACCATCATATCACTTCCCATCATAGAGCTTCCTATCCCTATTGCTACCCAACCAAAAGTCCTGCTATTTTGGACCGTGATTTCGAGATTGCCACCTTTATCAATAACATCAAAACAAAAATCGTTCAATAAGCAAATGGTAAGGACATATTCAAATAGTAATATTAATTTCATTTGTAAAGTTTTTTTAAATTTGTTCTCTCTTTTATACCCTTTAAGTTGTGGTTTTTAGTGCCCAATTTAGTAAAGAAGCTTTTTTTAGGGAATAGAACATTTTTGTTTCATTTTACAAGGGGATCAAACATAACAAAAGCTCTGATAAACACCAAGGCTTATATAAATTATATATTAAAAATTAGAAACTCCCCTTATGATCAATGCTAAAAATCAATTAAACTTACATTAGAACTTCTAATTAAGCTTGTTTTAATTCAATCAATGATTATGAGCTGCTAAGTATAACAGGTTTATCCAGTAAGGTTTCGGACTCATGGGATCATAAATCTTGTATAGAAACAGTGTTTCTAGTTTATGAAATAATCTGTGTACTGTTTAGTAAGGTTTAATATGGCACTTTATTTTCGTTCAGAGTAGTCCCCAATAATTGGTTGAACAATAATCATTAAAAATTTGGTTGAATCAAAATCAAAAAGGGAATAAAGTGCCATATGTTCTGTTGAACAAACGGGCGCTGTAACAAAACAAAGCAGTAATGAAAGGGAACACATTGATACACTTAAGTTATGTATTCTTTGTACAGATGGTATACTTTTGGCTAAAGTAAAAGATTTTGTAGTTTTTGAAGAAAATTTTCTCAAAGAGAAAGTCGGATCCAATGTGGATATAAGCTACAAAATTTCATAAAGCCCATATTTGTATTTTAAGTGGATTGCAGTAACTTCATTTTACAAAAATACTCAACATTCTGGATTTTGACGTCCTGTTTGAAGTCTAGAATTTGAGTCAGACACCAAAGAACAACAGTTCGGTTTGGGATGAACCAAATAAAGCTTGGTAAGTACAAGGAAATGTTTCTAAAAATAGATAGGTATACACTATTTCACTCGAAATCTACAGCATCTTAGTCATTCTTGCTGATAAAACCTTAGATTCATCGATGTGGACAATCTTGACGCCAAACTCAGTATAATACTGTAAGATGACACTTAGTTGGTTGCCTAAATAATGTTGGTTAATACTCTAGCAGAAAAATTGACTTTTTAGGTCCTTTGATACTTTTAAAGTTGCAATTAGAAATTCCTGGCCATTTTCTTTGAGTTTCAAAGAATATCAAAAAAACTACCTACTAATAGAAAAATAACTACATAAAAGATGTAAAAAATTCATAACATAAATCTAAATATATGAAGTATATAATTGTATTAAAATAGATGTATATTTATGAACCAAATCGTTGAACTGTATTAGAATAATGATTTAGTGCTTCTAAAAACTCATCGTTTGATAAATTATGTATTTCTGATGATAAACTAATAAAAAATTAATGAAAAAATCAGGTGTACTAAACTTCACAATATCTTAAATGTATTGGTGGGATTCCGTAAAATTGTGCATTCTTTTTCGGTACTATAACCAACTCTCTAAATTCATATTCTAAACTATATGAATTAAAGAATATTACTTTTTAAATAAGTCTCTATATCACTTACATCGAATTTATATTTCAGAGAAAATTGGTTTATTACGTCTATAATTTGTTCGTCATTATCTGAGATTTCTTTAATAGTCAATTTTAAGCATCTATCATCTTTACTAAATATTAAGTCATTATTTTCGTCTAATGATAGTTCTGGTATTTTTTTGTAAATATTTCTTTCTACAAGTCGACACAATTCTTTTCTCAATGTTTCTACGTCAATTTTGCATTCGCTATCTAAAAATATATAAAAGAAATCTTACTTTGAATTAAGAAGAAGTTTAATTGGCTTATACCGAGATAAACCCCTACCAGAGAAGACCTTATTAAACAAGTATTAAATTCATTAGAATTTGAAGGATTCAGAACTATATTTATGATTTGCGGAACTTTCTTAATAGAATCCAAGTTCTTGTCGGTCTTTATTTTGGGTATATTCTGTATAAACTTGCATATATTTATCACTATCTTCCATATCAAATAATACATGTAGAATTTTATTAGGGTGTCTAAGAAAATGTGGCGGTGAAATTTTTCTCTACACTTCGTTTAAAGTGTAATGAATTGAAACCAAAATTGATTAT
>NIPM01002320.1:0-11368 GCA_002738285.1 Holacanthella duospinosa | reverse complement strand
CCGTGTCGATGAGAAGTCCAGAGGTCATTGACCCGAGGAGTTGGAGGAAGATTACAACAATTGACGCCCCGTGCGGATTGAGTGATTTTCCAAAAACCTAGGATAGAAAAAGAATTTGAAAAACGATTCATAATATGATCATTTTCCAAATTTTTGTTATATAAATTGGAATAGAGCAAAAATGAAACAAAACAACAAACAAAGCTAACCATAATAACATTTGATGANATTTGATGACGATTCAGTGTCAATCGCTGTTAACTTTTCAAATATCTACAGGAAAAAAAATTATAAATTAACACTAGGGGAGCTGATCAAAATAAATCGAAGCAGTTGCAAAAAAAATACCGGTTCATAATCAGTTGTAAAATTATAGTCACTGGGAAATGGAGCAACAGAAGAACGATTGTAAATCTAAATTATACAAAAATTATTGATGTATGTTTGAAATTTAGTTGAGAACTCTACATTCTGTAGAGTACTCACATGTTGAAAAATGGGCACTGCGTAATTATTGAAGACCGTGACACCGGAGAACTTATGGAAGAACATGAGTCCACAGGTGATGAAAAGTGGACGAGTGAGTTGACTAGAAAATTTTGGAAATATACTCCTCTCTTTAGTTAAAATATTACTTCGTAGAGTTTCAATTTCAGAGGCAACGTCTTCTCCGCGTGAACGGAGCCATGACATGGATTTTGAAGCTTCCTCTTCTCTTGAATGGTAGAGTAGGAAACTAGGTGTTTCAGGTATTGGAAGTATTGCAAGAAAGAATAGTATTGGAGCTACTGCTGCTACTGCTGCCAGTTGTCTCCAATCTAGAAAGGCTCCTAAGGAAGTTGAACAGAGAGCACCTAAATGACCCGCCATTTTTAATATGGCACTCAAACAACCCCGAATTTCTGGATGTGAAATTTCACTCACATAGACCTAGAAAAATAAGTTAATGAAAAATATTTATAATACTGTTCATTATTTTTTAACTCTTGGTATTTTGTATTGTGCATTAAGATCACCTGAGTTGATAGTAATATAGCAGCTGAACAGAATCCTCCGATAAAAGAACTACAGTACATCATCTCCACACCTTGGGCAAATACTGTAAGAAGCCATGAGCCTGAAAATGGCAAGGCGACGAGGAGTAGTGACATCTTTCGTCCAAATTGAAGAAACATTCCACCAGCTAGACATCCAAAAATAGCACCGAGTAGGGACAAACTTGCTATCCATGATCCTTCCTTAAGTATTCAAAAAAAGGGTTAATTTGATAATTACAACAGCAATATTATGGTTTTTAGGCTGTCTATATAGACTCACTCTAGTCTCAAATTTTTCCAATACGGTAAAATGAAATTTGTTTTGGAATTTGTAGATTATGCTTTTAGCAGTTGTTGCCAAACAACTAATACGCCTGTCTGAATTTTTTACCAAAATGAGGAATAATTCGAAAGCACTCAATGAGACAAATGGAACTAAATAACAACAGCATTTTAGTGTTAATGAGAAAGTATTATTATTTCCTTTGACACTCTGGGTAACTGCTGAAGTAATCTAATTTTTTAACTTCAAAGGGGTACTCATTGTACTTGATACAATGGGTAACGACATTTTAGGATCTTTAGTGAAAATTCACTTTATTTAAAAATTAGGTTAGGTTAGTTTAATTGAGCGGGTTGTAATTTGAAATTGAAATTAGGGACCGACCGATACCGATATAAGTATCGGCATATCGGCCAGTTTCGTGTTTATCGGTGTCGGGCATTTTAGGCCGATATTTTTCTGGTTTTTTCCCCAAATTTCCAATTAATTTTCACGAAAACGATTCTCAGACATTTGCTGAGCGTTATACGTTATACTTTAGTTTTTCGAAGTATTCCCAATTTGGACTTTTATAACATGAAGAAGCCATGATTTCTTTAATTTATGAGTTAACTGAGAAACCAAAGGCAATACGATAATTCAATTCCTAATTAGTTTTATTTTTTATTTTTATTTTGACGGTCAAAAGTCACATGCACGCGCGTGTCTATATCGGCAGCCGATATATCGGTATCGGCCATCATGTTTACTGTATAGGCCTCTATCGGTATCGGCCAAAATTTTCATATCGGTCGGTCCCTAATTGAAATGTAAAGTTGGCTAACATTAGTTACTACAACATCCCACTCATTCTCAAATATTATGAGCAAGAGTAGAGTGGAAATGAAAATGTATGCTAACTTTACATACTTATTTATAAATTATTATCTCTATTGACTTGACTTTGTTAGTTTTTTTTTTTGGTAAAAATTTCTTATGAAAGAATGGATTCAAAAGTTTGGTTCTTCCTGTACAAGACACTTCAAAAATGAACCTTGTCTTTTGAAACAAGGGTAAAAAAATCGATTTTCTCTTGTCAGTGGGTTCTTGTGTAGTGTTTCTTGGTAAATGTTGAAATAAATAATTCTCAAAGGAAGCTCTTTTGTATGCTTTCTCCATTACTCCAAGGAACATGATTAGAGAACATCTCTGTGGTTCTTAATTCGTCAACAACTCTTCACTTTATTACATAAAAGATGTTGGACGGAAGGAGCAGAGAAAGTCGTTCTTTTTATTTATTTTTTTTGCTTTAATAGCCCAATTTCAAAGGAAAGATAGAAGAGTTTTTATGTAATTTCAGACTTTTTTTTTCTTCCTTCTTCTTTTAACTTTCTCCAGCTGGTGAAAGTACTAGTACTGGACTAACGAACGTCTACCATACTCTTCTTTTCCTATTTTTTATGAAGTAATTGAAGAATAAGAGAGAAATCAAATCAAGAATTCAGAACAGGGAATCCTTATAACCTATTTCCTGCCATTTCTTCATTACAATGAGTTTTTTCGTAGAAAATTGGATAATTCTTTTCTCCTTTATGAGTAAGTGAAAGTATAGAAATTGAAATGGTGAGGAAGAAGTTTTTTGGTGACCAATTCTCATTATTCTTTTCATTTCCTATTATTTTCTACGAAAGGAGTTTCATTATTACTTTCTTTTTTGGACTTACTTGTGGTGAAACAGGGAAAGTAGAGGTTTTGGACTCTTTTAAAGATGCCAAGGCAGGACTTGTGTAGCCTTTCCCAAGACCTGCTGCGAATGGACCCAAACTCACAGCAAGAGTTGCCAAAACCTGAAAATTAGAGAAAATGTTAATCTTATATGTTACATTATTACAAAAGAAAAAAAAAGAAAAAAAAAATTTTTTTTAATGTAAAAGTTAAAACATAAAGCTATTAATAATAATATTTGGTTGTAATTTGATCAGTATGGTAAAAGGAGCCAAAATGTTCCACTTTGAATCATATTTCATTTAATATACCGCCAAATTGGCTCGACCTATGAAATTCAAAAGTTAAGTTTCAGTAGATTTAGTTACTGAAACTGAATGAAGAATAAATTGTATGAAAAAATGAGTTTCATTGGGTTTAAAAAATTTGATTACTCCTGTATACATACATATACATAAGATTGGATGTGTTACTAGTTAATGGATTCGTTAGATTGAGTTTTTTTAAGGAGAAAAGAGGGAAAGTAATTTGGCAGATTATAACCCTCTCATCTCCTTTCTCTTTGGTGGAATGGGATATCAAGTTGATTAAAAGCGTAAGTTGTTTGGATTTTTTTTCATTAGAAACCCGAGCACGTAGAAACCATTTATGTTGAGAATGGGGGATGGGGGGAGGGTTAATGTATACGCAGCTTGAATCTCTGTACCGTTCTCATAAGGTTAACCTGCTAACCAAGTTAACTTTTTTTTCTTAAGTAGAGAAAGGTTTCATATATGGATCCTCATCATTTGCCAAATAATGAAAGTTTTTTACTAGCTTTTTTTTTTTTTTTTTTTTTTTTTTGGAGAAAGTAGGTTAAACGATTGATTACCTGGAACTGCCCTTAGATCATTTCCTTCTCTCAAAACATTTTGATTAAAATTCAGAAGAGAATTTTTTTCTTCTTCATTACTTTTTTGGCATAGATGGAAGGGAAACGAGTGATTTTTTTTTTGTAAAATTAGACATTAGTCTTCCAAGTTTCAGTGGAAAATAATCATTTTTTTAGATGGAAATAACTCTTTCGAAATATAAGATTTTATATAAGTTTTATATATAGTTATACTTATACATATATACTTGTAGTTTAGTTTATAATAATTATTTCTAGAATTTTAGTTAAAAATAACTATTATTGGTTTAGGTAAAAACAGAAGAAATTATTATTGTTTGATCAAACTTTTATTTATTTATTTATTTATTTTTTTTTTTTTTGTATAATTTTATTTTGAAATATTAAATTCAAAGAAAATTTTTGAAAATTTTGATTAGAATAATTGTTGGGCCTGGGAGACTTTATTATAATTAATAATAATTTTATATTAATAAAATTCTTATTTTTCTTTCGATATAAGGTAATAGTAGGTTACGTGTTTTATAATGTAGGTATAATATTTCTAAAAAAAAAACGAGCTTTTACATAATAAGAAAATCTATCCGACGGTAGAATGAAAGTTAAAGGATTTTGTCATGTAAATCAGTTTTAATGAGACAAGTTTTTTGTTCTCTTTAGTCTTCTTCACAAATACTTTTCCATTATTCTTTCAAAAGGTTTTAATCTTATCAAAATGAGCACTTATGGCTTGGTTTTTAAGGATTATTTCTTACATAAAAGGAACTATAACTTTATAAAAAAAATAAAATAAAATAAAAACTAGTTTCAATACTTATGTATGTATTATATAAGAAATGAATATATATGTATATACTTATAAATTTTTTTTTCCGGTTTATTTTAAGATTTGTTTTTATAGGGACTTGGTGAAAGGTGGTGTCTACAAAGTTTCAATGCTTATAACTTATATAGTTTTGACAAAAGGATTTCAATTTCCAATCTCTTTTTTCTTAAACTTGACAAGTCAAAGTTTCTGTTGACAAAAAGTTAACTTTTCACTTTATATCATTTTTGATGAGGAGTTTTTGCATGAAGGAATTATATATATATATTTTTTTTGAAACTTTTCATTTTTAGTTTTTTAACCTAGTGCCAAACTTTTTTTTTTTTTTTTTTTTTTTTAGAATTTGATACTTTGACTCAGGTGAAAGTTTGAAATTGAATCAATAGAAGTTTACACCCGGTGATACTTATATGGTCAACTACTCTATCATTCAAATTGAATGTTTGTAAATTAAAGTAAATAACTTAATGTCCATTCTGTATAAATTTCTTCAATTTCAAAATTTTTTTCTTGAATTTTTCAGTTTTTGATAATAACTACCTGATCTCTGACCTAAGAAAATCCTATGCTTCCGTATTTTAAATTAAAGACGAGTTTTTTAAGACAATTAATTGCTTTTCACCTTGAGATCAAATTTCATTAAACTTTTGAAAATTTTTTGTACAAATGAAGGTGGAAAAGATTTGAAAATGTAATTAATCATGATGAGACGTTTCTTTCCTTCATCAGTTTCCATTTATATGAAGAAAGATGGTAAAGTTTTTTTTTTTTTTTTTTTTTAAAGGAATATGATCTTCTCATTTTCTTTGAAGATTTCTTACCAAAAGAAAATGTTGTGAAAAGAGGAAACGAGAAGTCTGCTAAATAGGATGAATTGACTCTAATGTTTGCAGAGTAACTACTACCACCTCTCCTTACTACTTTACTTTAGAAGAGTTAAAACTCCTTCTAATGTAAACAAAATGTCAATTTTCCATTAAGATTTATCATTTGCCAACTGAAAACGATAGGAAAAGGGGACTCTTTTTTAGGCTACTTAAACCTTAAGGTTGCTCATTTTCAACTTTGAAATTTTAGATGACTTTTTCAATCCATCTTTCTCACACTCAAACTCATTCATTTTTCATGATTTTCTGAAAAAGGAAGACAAAAGGTTCAAGGGTTCAGTCTCAAACTAACTGGACTTGATTCTAAATATTTCTTTTGAATAAGTTAACAATAATATTAAATGAGACTCTTTTGTTTTCCACATTCGGAAGTTTCTACAACCTTATTTGAACTAGTCTGGATTCAAAAATGGAAAAAATGGGTGTGGTCCTCATGATTAGTTGAAAAATGTACATTTTTAGTAACTTCTAACAATTGATTTTCTTCAATCCTGATTGATTTTAGGATAAATTTTGTTGACAAATGGAACAAGTTTGAAGATGACAGAAAATGACCTTAGGTTACTCAACTTTTTCAACTAAAACTACTTGTATGGTTGTATGTCTATCATTTCATTATACCTGTAATATCCTAAATTTTTATAAAGTCCTTAAGTCTAATAAGAGTTTATAAATTTATATTATTATAAATTGATTGTGAATTTATTCTATCGTGTCTATCTATCCTAGCTTAACTTTTTAGCTATCTATCATCTCCAGTTGATATTTGGGGTTTTTATGTGTCAAAATGATATGTAAAGTTCATATGTATTATCTTTGAAAAGTTCATTCAACCTGGGTTGACTAGACATTAAAATTCAAAGACAAAGTATCATATATTGAGAGATTTTGTCACAAGCTTAGTAACAACATTTCAAAAAAAAAATGATATGTTTAAATTGTAAAAATAAGAGCTTTTCTCTTTCAAAATTTCAAAAATTTTCTCCGGATGAGTATGACTCTTGACGGTAATGTCTGAGTATTTAGTAACTTATATCATGTCATGAGTTTGAATTCAAAATTGGGTTTATCTGCCTCCTCTCCAGACACCCTTCGTTTATACAGTAGTTATTGTGAGTAGGTGGTAAAGTAACCTAGTGATAAAAGCGGCATAGCCATAAATTTTGTTAAGGATAGAGATGTAATGTTGATAGTTAGTGTATACTGGATACTGGATACTGGAATACGTTACATAAAATAATGATATTTGGTAGGAAGAGTTGATTACTTGTAAACTTAGTATTTACCTTGAGATACATATGGGTTGAGAGTATAAAAACCATCGTTCCATTTCAATTGTTGAGAATCACATTAGTTAATGTTGGTTGGATGGAAATGGGAAAAGTTCAATATGAATCATTTAGATCTATAGTAATTTTCATTTTCGTAGAAATCTTAAGTACACTCGTTATCGGTGGATTTGAAATGCAATGAGACTATAATGTCTTGTAGTGGTTTTCGTTTTATGGAGTGAAAAGTGAAAGGATAGAAAAAAGAGAAAAAAAAAAGAAAAAAGAGTTCGACCCATGTCTACCCTTCATAAACCACATACCACAACCCGAGAGAGTACCTAAACATTTTTTTTTTTTTTTTTTTTTTTTCAAATGATCCCGGGTAGTTATGAGTAACTGATTTCCGGGAGTTTCAAAAAAAAATTTTTTTTTTCTTCTTTTTCTTCTCCATTTTCAGTCGTTACGGTCGATTAATAATGCTAAATGCTCATGTAATAGGCTCAATGGGCTTTAGAAAAGTTTCAAATTTCATATGAAGGGGTAGATTTTTTTTTGAAATTCCAGGTCAGGTAGTTTTTTTTATTTATTTTTTTTATTTTTGAGAGTAAAAACAAATGTCTTGAGTCTCTCTCACTATGGAGATGACAAAAAACATTTTGCAAGTGAAAGTAATTTATTTTCCAGTTTCAAATTATAAATGTCTGCTTTGTTCTTTGGAAATGTGTCAAAATGGAACAAGTTGAGAACATAAAGAATGGGAATTGTGTTGAATTTTTTTTTGTCACTAAAGGCATGAAAATGTTTCATGTTGGAACTTTAATAGTTGTAGTTGTAGCATTGCTGGAGGTAATAACTATAAGGATTCAAACAAAGAAGCTGTGGAGGTGAGTGTTTGTGAAAAAGAGTTATATAAATGGGAAAATATTAATAATAATAATAAAATAAAAAAAATTTTTTTTTAAATAATATTTACTTACCTGTGTAAAATGACGTGGAATTTTTGTGCGGATGACGGATAAGAAATTAGGCATCTTCTCCTTTCGCATTGTTTCATTTCCCAAAGTAATGTAAAAATTGTTGTTTTTTTCTCATTGTTCCGTTGTTGAGGGAGTTTAGTAACAATGTTTGATGAGAAAATAAAATTGAAACAAAAGACGACTTCCCCTTGTTGTTTTCTACTGATTAATTTATGAATATTGTATATCTTATAGGGTATGAACGGGTTTTCTTTTTTCTTATTTCTTGTTTTTTTTTTTGTTTTTTTTTCTTCTCTCTGATGCTCTTAGATCTCTTGGTGAAATTAAGTTTTTCTTTTTTTGAGATTCATTTTGGAATTTGAGCCGACGTTAATTAAAAAAAAAAAAAAAAAAAAGCTGGAACTGCTGCTGGTATTGTTGATTTAAAAGATATGAGACTTCTTTTGTTATTTTTTTTTCTTCTGGATGGTCTTGTTTGGGTTGATTATTCAGTTTTGATTTGAGTACGGAGTTTGGCTGTATAGTGGGAGTAGTTCGAAGGGTACTAGCAGTAGACCAGACGTCAAGTCCCTTGAGTCAGATCTTGTGAAAGGGTTCTCCGACTATAATAAAAATTTATTAGACAATTAAATCCAGCATTCTAGATATGGTAATATTCTTCTCTTCCTTACTTCCTATGTTTTATATAACAAAAACTTTAACTACTATACAAACTTTCATTAAGTCTCTGACATTTTAGAAACATTTCATTTCTTCTTTCTTAAGGGTTTTACATAAGAGAAACAACAACCTACACAATTATCATTCACACAAATCCAACTCAATTTTCTTTCCAGCAGAATTTTAAATGACTAACTAGAAAATATATACTGCTTTTAGAATGCTTATATAGTAGTCAATTTTTTTTTTTTTTTTTGGACAATCAAACCTGTATGGACTTTTTTTTTTTTTTGAGTAAAAAGATTTTGTAGACATGATGGGATTATATGTAAATGAGAACCGTTTGTTTTTAAAAGCTTAAGTATCTTGAGATACTGCTGGAATAAAAGAAAATTATACAAAGTTTTTGTATATAATAATTATTATTTGTCAACGAACAACAATTAAGATTTTGCACTACGGGAGTTTTACTGACTTATTCAAAAACCTCTTATTTATTATTTATTATTATTTTATTATTTTAAAGTCCATTTTTTTAATAGACATAGCAATTACTAATAGGTTAAAATTTAGCTTATTTTTTTTCTTCTGAATTTATTGGCATATTTTTCATTGGGAATGGGAATGTTAAAAAAAAACCACAAACCAGTTAATTTGTGAAATTAAAATGCGCACTATGACTCTCAAACCAGATCAATCTAATTGACACATTTTCTGACATTATTTATTAAGTTGTGTGTTTCTAGTTTAGAAGTTTTTATAATGTAAAAAGTTAAAATTTATAATTTTCTACAATATACGGTAAAGATTAGGATAAATGATTGCGCGGGAAATTAAGAGCATGCGCTCTAATATAGGCGAGAGCACTGCGTGGAATAAGATGGAACAAGTTTTAAGAATTTAATTGAAGGATTATGCTAAAGTTTTTATAAAATCATTAAAATTACTGAAATCTAAATTAACATGAGATCTAAATTGAGGTTAATTTAACTTTTTTAGTTCTATTATTGTTTGCTTGTTTCTAAAATTTCAGAGGGATTGTTTTCGTTGGCTTTCGCTGTATTATTAATTATGCATCGCCATTTTTGAATATTAGTATTATTATCATGAGTTTGAATTTTTTTTTTTTTTTTTTGGTTGTGCTTAGGTCACGGAATAGCTGAAGGCTAAAGACTTTAAACCTTTTTTTTTTCATACTACGAATTACTAAAAAAATTAAAAAAATTTTCTAGTAAAAAATTTTTTCCAGTAAAAAAAAAATTTTTTTTTTTGTGTGTGTTAGATAGCACACATACGATGATCCTGGAGGCAGAAACAAAAAAAATCGGATAAAAGCCGAAAGCCGTGGTAGTGTGAAGTGGGAATTGAGTGTTTCTTTTGAAAAAAAAAATATTGAGGATGACTTTTTTTTTATATGGACCGAATTCGTCGGTATCCGAAAGTCTCTTTCTTGACTTTCCTCCGTTGGTTTTTTTTTTTTTTTTTTTTTTTTTTACATGAGAGCATTTCACTTTATAATGGCTCAGATAAGAGATTTACGATGTTATTTTTTCCCATGCCCGACCATAGTCGAGAAAGCATTTTGTAACCTTACTTACTACCTTGAACATGAAGAGAAAATATAATTTTCTCTTATCTAAAAGTGCACAAGGGTTTCGTTACATCTGTGAGATGGTTAGAAGAAGCTGTTTTTGACTCGTCTTTTTCTTTGATAACTTTTTTTTTTAAGGAGAGGTTAATAATAGGAAATGGTACAATTTTTATTCTTATTTCGGTTTCCTTACTTTTCTGTGGGAATTAGATAAGAGAAAGCTTTTTACGTTTTATCATCCATTTTTATTTTTGAAATGAGGTTAAAAAAAAGTCTCAACTTTGGAATATTACATTTATATTTATTTATATGCAATAACAACTCCTTCCAGTAGCAGAGACGCAAAAGAGTGACAATTCTAATTGGTTTTTTTTTTGACACAAGAGTACCACAAATCTTTTTTTTTTTTAATAGATAAATATGAACTCAACAAATAAGAAAAAACTAAAGGAAAGTAGAGTTTTGTAAGTAAAATATAACAATTTTAAAGTCCAGACCAAGATGGGATAATAGGGATGAAATATTATTATTATTATTATTATTATTAGCAAATTCAAGAATACTTTTTAAGCTTGAAGCTTTTTTTTTGTAATTTTTAATAAATTTTATTATATTAAGTTAAACAGAATTTGTGTTAAAAAANAATTTTTAATAAATTTTATTATATTAAGTTAAACAGAATTTGTGTTAAAAATTTTTTTTACAGTGTGGATTATTGAACTCTTCTACTCAATTAAAAACTATTAAATTTCACCTAAACGATTATGTTATCCCCCCTTATAAATCAGGGTTATGGGGGGATTAGAATAACATTATAGTACATATACACAAATTGAATTTGATTACCAAATTAATTATAAAATTGAACTAATTCCAGCTAGTTGTTGAACTCTGTATTGAGGTAGGGTTTAGAGTAATTAACGCTTATGTATTGGGGCAGGGTTTAGATTAATTAACGTAAATTAAACTAAACTGGAAATTAAAAAAAAACATGGAAAGGGTAATACAGTGGAGCACGCTTATAAAATTTTCCGATATAAGACCTTTTGGCACACTTGGTTTGGAATAATGTAATTTGGTATGGTGAAATATCTCGCTATAAAACCAACGGTTATAAGACTAAATAATATTTACTTACCTGTGTAAAATGACGTGGAATTTTTGTGCGGATGACGGATAAGAAATTAGGCATCTTCTCCTTTCGCATTGTTTCATTTCCCAAAGTAATGTAAAAATTGTT
>NIPM01002319.1:0-10172 GCA_002738285.1 Holacanthella duospinosa | reverse complement strand
CTTTTTGTATCTAGATACGATGTTGCTACATTTTAATTTGCGCAGTATATTAATCGAAGAGGCGGATATTCCTACATAGGTCTTGAGTTCTCACTGTATTTCTANCCTACATAGGTCTTGAGTTCTCACTGTATTTCTATAGAGTGGAGCATTTACCACTTGTTGCTAATCTTCCAATATATTTTTCATCATACTTATCTAAGACCCAAGGACGACCTATTATAGGCTTTGGAGTATTTCTTTCAACTCTATTTATTACTCTGGACACTGTTGCTTGTGAAACTTTAACAATTTCAGCTATTTTTCTTGAAGATTTTTCATTTAAAGCAAGTTCGTTAATTCTAGTTTCAATTTTCTTCAATGTTCTTCTTGTCATTTAAATAAGTCTTAATACCTTCTGCTAAGGATTTTAAATAAAAATGAACAATTTTGCAGTATTTTAGAATGTTCTAGAATGAAAAATTTGGTAAATTTAAAAAATTCGTCAAAACACAGAATCACCTACTTTCAACTTTGAGTAATCATAACTCTATCAATATTCAAAAATATCTATAATAATTGGATATGTTATAAACTAAGGCTATATCTATCTACCATATTAGTATTAGCTTGCTTGAAGTCTTACTCATTCATGAATTACCATTTAAGTTCGAATTTCCCAAACACTGAATCACTTTTGACGGGCAGTGTATAGCTAAACAAACCAGGTCCGATATTTCTTATGTCTATGGTATTTTAAGTAGAAAGCTGTATACAGCTACTCAAAATGATTGAAAGCGTGCTAAGAGAGTATTAGCATACTTAAAAACTACTATGGAATTAAGATTATTCTATGAAAAGCAAACAAAGGTAAGTGTATTAAATTTTACTGATTCTGATTATGCGGGAGGAGAGGGATCTAACAGTACGAGTGGTTATGTACTATTATTGTGCGGAGGAGCGATTTCCTGGCATTCTCGTAAAAAAGATGTAGTAGCACAATCAACCATGGAGGCTGAACTGGTAGCGGCTTCTACAGCAGCCAAGGAAATGCTGTGGATAGATAAGTTTTTGTTTGATTTAGGAATCAAAAGTGAGAATCCTATGATCCTTTATGAAGATAACCAGTCAGTGATAGCGTTATCTCAATTACTTCCTGGAAAAGACAAGTTGAAGCATTTAGCGACAAAACAGAAATTTATTCGAGAATTGGTACAAGAAAAGGTTATTTTATTGAAATAGCTACCATCTGAGACTATGCTTGCTGATTTTTTCACCGAGCCAGTTAGTAAGTTTAGATTGGCTAGTTTGAGGAGTGTGATTGGATGTGTGCTTAATAGCACAAGTGAGGGTGTCAGAATTAGTGATAACACTCCTAAGAAGATAAGGGCTATTTAGTCCTTATTCGGTCTAGGGATTGATATCCCTGCATTTATGCAGTTATTTATAACTGCTCTCTTTTATTAAACACATTATTTTTATTATAAACAATTAGTTAATAACAGTTCTAATGTTAGCGACCAAATAATTAAATTGTATTTAAGGTAAGCAACGATAAATTTTTATTAAAGATGAAATTTGGAAGAACTGGAAGTATCGAAGAAAAAGCAAAGAGAAAACAATAAGTGTGAGGAAGGGTGTTGGGTTTGAAATTGGTATAAAATTCTGCACTCAATTTGAAATTTTAGATAACTCTTCTTTTAGATCTTGCATCAGTATACCTCGTTTCGAGGTAAGCGTGGCATCAAATAATAAAGCAAAATATATAAAGGATGACCACGCCCTTGAAAAGTATTGCGAAGTTAGCTCTGATGGATGGATACCTAATATCCGATGTTTGATGGACAACCCTTTTGTTATAGAAGTAGACAACAGGTTCAAGGGGTGTCGCATATAGCAACATAGGCACACAGCTACAAACTTTCAGTCATTAAACGGACTTAGCCACTTCAGCCATAAGTCCTGAAAAGTCAAAGTTAGTCACCAGCGGCAAATTGACAAGTATTTAAGGAACGCACTCTTTAAATGAATGTTCTTTCTTTATTTGGGACAAAATTTTTGAAACATAATTCTATTCTAATTAGTCGAGGAATTTTAGTTTCTTGAATGTATAAAATAGTAAGAATGAATATAAATTTAAGTATTTACTATCCATAAAATATCTGTTAGTTATATTTTTTGCCATTTTAGTTGCTTCTTCAACCTATTTTTACTATGATCATTAATATTCTAGAATTATAACCGAGGCTTCAAAAATTTTATCACATTTTAACGAAATCGGGTCAAGGGGAACAAGACTCACCCAAGCTTCGGGCTTATGCTAGCATAAATAATAAAGAAACATATAAAATTGCTAGTGTACTTAACAGAATGTGTTATATTTGGTTCTTACTAAAGAAATTAGCAATAATAAAGAATATTTCATGACATGCATTTATAAATGCATGTCACCTCTTTCAAGCGAAATGGACAACAAATTGGCATCCTCGGGTAAAGACTTACATGGATTTAGTGGTTTGGATTCTAAAGAAATGAAGAATAATACGGCGTTCTTGGTGAAAGAATCCAAAAACAATGGCGTTGAAGAGATGGATCAAAATTAGAGATGGAAAAGATGGTTTGAAATTCAAAGTTAAGGTTAGCTTAAAAAGGGTAGTGAACAAGTAGAAAACTTCGTTGAACTTAAAAATGCTATGGTATTAAGCGAAGTAGTCGCATAAGCCAAATTTTCCTAAAGAATGGTACATACATTCAGACATGTCACATACTGCTATAAGATATGTTATAAGTCAAATATCGGATGATGGTAAAAGTCTAAGTCCAATAGCTTTTGGGAAGAATCCTCTCAACTTATGAAAGAAACTACTCTCCAATGGAAAAAGAATGCTTAGTAAAATTATTGACGCATTCAAGAAGTATAGATATTACATTGATGGAAGGAAGACTATTGTATACAGTCACTGTATTGCATTAAAGTGGCTGAATAATATTGAATCACCATCAATTAGATTGGCTCGTAATTTATCGGAATATAATAATTACACGATTCAATATCTGAAAAGAAAGGAAAACGTTGTAGCAGATGCAATTTCAAGAGCGAAGGTGCATAAAGATGATCTTATTGAAAACGATGAAATGCTATTGGGTAATTTGTTTATGATCCAGGTAGAAGATTATTCAAATGAAGACAGATATTCTGGAATATTTAGATACTTAAGCGAATTACCATTCGAAGATAACGCAACTGAAAAAGAAAAGAGGAGATAAAGAATAGAAGCAAAAGGTTCTTTATAAGAAACAATATATTATGGTTTCATGATAGATCTGGAAGAACTAGAAAGGTGGTAAAGAAAGATGAAGTCAAATTAATATTAAGTGACAACCACTAAGATGAATTATCAGGACATTTCTCGGTGAGGATCACAAAAGAAATGATAATACAATTATTACTGGCCAGAGTTAGGTAATGACGTAAGGGAATATTGTAAGTCATGCTCTAGATGTTACAAGTTTGGTCCGATTATCAAGAATGTGCAGTTACAGCCGATAACCCGAAAGGATACTTTTGAAATGATTGGAATTGATTTCGTAGGGCCGAAAATACACCAAACTCTAGATACAAATATATAATCACAGCAACAGATTATTGCACTAGATATGTGATTGCTTCGGCTACGAAATCTAATAATGCGGATACTGTATACAATTTATTATATTTCAAAGTGTTCTTTTGGTGTTCCTCTAGTGATTGCTAATGATAGAGGAAGTCAATTTCTCAACACTATGACAGAGAAATTGGCAACTATGTTTAACTTTAAGAGAAGGTTCGCGTCACCTTATATGCCAAAATCAGTTGGATTAGATGAAAGTTCTAATAAGTTTTTAGTAGAAAGATTGAGAAGACAAATCGATGACTACGGAAGTAATTGACATAAAATGATTCAGACATCGGAATGGGCCAATAACAATATAAAGATGAAGAGTTTTGGTTATTCTCCTGCGGAACTATTGTATGGATACAGTCCTAAGAACCCAATCGAGTTAAAATATGAATTTTTTAGAGTCAATTTAAATAAGGATCCGGAATCCATGAAGACGGATTAATTGAAGAAAGAATAAAGAGCTTGGGTGATTTAGATGAGAATAGAGAACAAGCTGCTAAAAAGTTCGGAGAAATGCAAGAAATTATAAAGTCCAATTATGACTCTAAAGTGAAGTTAAAAGAGTTCTCTTTGAACGACTTAATCCTTAAGAGAGACATAAAAGTGGACCACGACTTTGGAAGGAAATTCTCCCCTAAATGGAATGGTCCTTACAAGATAATTGGAAAGAACAAGAAAGGGTCATATTATTTAGAAGATCTTGAAGGTAACAAGCTTAATCATTCAGTTCATGGAGATCACCTCAAGACTTATTATATGTCAAGATTCTTTGGATCAAACGAAGGAAATCCGAAAGGATTAAACTTTAAAGATGGGGGACTTGTTAGACATTCGATTGGTGATTGTAGGACGTAATCCCGAATTCTATCTCCAACTGCCGTAATTACGAATTTCTCAATCCCGAATTCTTGAAACGAACATCAGAGACAATAATATAAATGTTACAACATACCTAAAGGAAATGATGGATGAAAATGAGTATACACCGCAATAAACATATGCTATTTTTATACCAATTGTGAAATTAGATCCATAATTTAACGGTATACCAACTTCGATAATCTTTATAGAGTAAATCAACACAGAAGAAAATGAAGATATAAAAATCTTGCAAAAGTGAAATTATATTATAAAAATAGGTTATAGTTCAGTTATTGTCCCGCACCCTAAAAAATTAAAATGTCAATATATTTTTATCAATATAATTTATTGTAAATCATAATGAATGTCCCTTAAAGCTTCTATAAAAATCTCTCATAACCTTTTTTCATTCTTTGTACGCCAAACAAACTCACCTAGTCTATTCTCAATATTTTTAGCCCGATTCCGAGACTTAATCATGGTCTTGAGGGCGTTATTGTTTCCCTCAACAGTATTTGTTTTGACTCCCGTTTCTGGATTGGTGAAATGTATTGCAAACAGTATGGTTAGTATTGATTTCATACTTGGAATTGTCATTTTTAAAAATTTTAGGCGTGCCGGACAATAAATGAACTTATTCCTAAAAATATAGTATTTTATACCAATTGTGAAATTAGATTCACAATTTAATGGTATATCAATTTCGATAATCTTTATAGACTAAATGAGCATATGTTTAATTTAAATTAGAATAGATATTTTACTTCTACGGGCATAAACAAACATCTTAATATTTTATTTTTCGAAAATAATTAATTGTATTTGGCTTTTTTCAATTGTATAGCCATCATTGTTTTTGTTTTGGTAGTTTCATCCAATAAAATTGTTTAACGTATTTTTTCAAACTTTTACAATAAAAAGATGAGTGATTACACCAAAAGCCACAAAAACAATTTACAGCTTACTAAAGATGGCTATATATATATATGGAAAAAATGACTCTAAACCAAATGAAAAGACGTATTACAGATGTGTATTAAATAAAAAAGGCTGCAAAGGGACCTGTAATGAACTAAATGGTGTAATAAAAATAGGTAATCTTCATTCCCATGATCCAGATTATGAAGCAATTGAGAGGAAAATACTTTATCAAGAGATTAAAGAAGTTGCCTTAAATTCAAGTTCTACTCCAAAGAAGATTGTGGCTCAATTAACAGGCGGAAAAGATGATTTTTTGATGAATCAAGTATCAAATTTGAATGCACTAAGAAAATAGGTACAGAGAGAAAAAGCTAAAAACCACCCTCCCGCTCACCTTAGCTCTTATTTTGTTATTAGTGGCGAATATCTTCTTTCTATAAAGAAACTGCCTTTTATAATTGCAGATTCAGGATCTGGCAATGAGCGGATTATAGTATTTTCTACAATCAAGAATTTACAAATACTACCGCAAGCTGATAGAATCCACATAGATGGTACATTTAAATCGGAACCTCAGCACTTTAGTCAAATGTTTACGATTCATTAATTTGTGGATGGAAATCTTTTACCATTGGTTTACTCTATTACTAGCAGAAGAACAGTCGAAACTTATTACCGCATACTTAATATGATTTTAGATAAAGAACCATCATTTAATCCACGTTACCTTCTAACTGACTTCGATCAGGTTCAAATAAACGCCTTCAAAGTCCATTTTAATGACATAGAAGTACATGGTTGCTACTTCCATCTGGTAAGTTCTTGGATTAAGCACATGAAGAATTCTAAAGAACTATATGATATGTTTAAAAATAATACAGATGGGTATCGCGATAATTTCAAACGATTGATGGTATTAACGTACCTGCCTCCTAAGTATATAGCTTTTTGATTTTATTTATTAATGAATAGCGGATTTTTCACGAGCATCTACAACCACCCTATTATCTCCGAATTTATGCAATAATTTGAGAATACATGGATTGTGTCATTTATTGAAAACACATATGTTCGTAATGATCCGATATTTAAACATTCCATTTGGAGTCAATATAAATTGGTAAAACAAGGGTTTGATTTAATGAATAACAGAGTCGAAGGGTTTCATAATGGATTTAGCAAGATAATGGGATGTGATAATCCAACAATATGGACACTCATCGATAACATCAAACTAGAGCAGGGGACTACTGAAACGATAATCCTGCAAGGTTTCGAAAAATATGAAACCAAGTTGACTAGATATCAAGCAACTAAAAACCAAAGATTAAAAGTAGCAGTTTTAGCGTATAATGAGAACAATATATTCGCATATTTGGATAAAACATCTATAATTTGCATTAAATATATGCTCATTTGCTCTATAAAGATTATCGAAGTTGGTATACCGTTAAATTATGGATCTAATTTCACAATTGGTATAAAAATAGCATATGTTTATTGCGGTGTATACTCATTTTCATCCATCATTTCCTTTAGGTATGTTGTAACGTTTATTCAATATATTTATATTATTGTCTCTGACGTTCGTTTCAAGAATTCGGGATTAAGTAATTCGTGATTACGGCAGTTGGAGATAGAATTCGGGATTACGTCCTACAACCTCGATTGGTACATATGATAAAGACTCAGAATCTACTAATAATTCGAATAATAATCTTTGTTTATAAAAACAAAAAAAACAAATGGCTGCACTTCATATGATGATCCAGAAACATTAGAAAATAGAAGCCAATTGAATAGTAAGATTGAATTAACAGAAAAAAATTCGAATATTAGAAAACAGAACAGAAACAATTCAAACGAATTAACTAAGACGAAAAGATTAGTTAATAACAGTTCTAATGTTAGTGACCAAATAATTAAATTCTATTTAAGGTAAGCAGGATTATATTACGCCGTTTTACGCAAAAAGGTAAGCGAATTTTAATTAATAATAAATATGCAAATTAATATCTAGTGCTAAGATTTATATATAATATTTTCTATAAATTAAGTTTTATTTTTTAAGCATATTTGTTTAAATTACTATAATGGATAACTTACAAAAATTTAATAACCGATAAAGAACAAAGTATATTTATCAAATTTGGAGTAATTCTAGGCCACAGTTCTGGAATAATACACAAGGAATTGGTTAAAACGATAGGAGAAAAGGCCTATAAATATAATACAGTGAAAAATATGGTTTCTAAGTGTAATAAGGGCCGAAATTGCATTGAAGACACTAGAGGAGGCGATACAAGTAATCATTTAATATAATAAAATAAAATTGAGAAAATTAAAAAACATCTTGCTCAAAGTAGAGCCTGGTAGTGCCTCGAACTTTCCATGTTAATAAATTGTAGCAAAGCTACTGTTTATCGGTATTTAACAGAAGATTTACAAATGAAGTAATTATTGACCAAATGGGTTTGTCATTTTCTCACACAGGAACAAAGAGAACATAGAGTATTAGCATGTAGATATAATTTGGACGGTTATCAAAACAAAAATCCCTAATAAACAGAACATTGGCTATAGATGAAACTTAGCTTACTATATATATGCAACCTCAGCGTGACCAGTCTCAATTTTGGAGAACTAAGGACGAAAGCCCACCACAAATTGTAGCACAATCAAACTATCAGAAGAAAAGAATGCTTATACTAGCAATGGATTATAATGGTGTTGCATATTTGAAGCTTTGTGCGCCTAAAGAGATGGTAACTTCAGAAGTCTATATAGGCTTTATTAATGAAGTTTTAATAAAATGGCTACCTGATAAGAAATTCAAGTATCTTATGGTTTTACAGGATAATGCAAGACCTCATAAATCAATGCTTTTAATCGATTTATTTGATGATAACAAAATCCGCACTTGGTATCATCTTCCATATAGTCCAGAGATAGGTTCACCTGGTTTTAATTGTTTTGTTAAATTAAAGAGAAAGTTAATAGATGATGATTATGACAATTGGGAAGAGTTGAAATTACAACTAGAGACTATTATCCAGGAACTTAATATAAAGGGTCATATGAATGGTATTCAGCAGCTAGCTGAAAGATGGAGCGATGTAATAAAAGTAGAAGGCTGATATATATAAACTATAAATTTTCATCGTTTTCTATCTCATAATAAATTTATTATTTTGAATTTTTCCTTACCTCTTTGCGTGAAAAGGCGTAATAGTAATAAGATTGAATTAGTGGAAACGAAGGCAAAAGAGAACCTCATTCACTAGGACGTGAAAAACATTGTCTATAAATAAAACTGCGGGTAATAAAACACATTTGTTAATGTCGAAATCGAAAATATGCTATTCTTGAGTATTTTTTCTGATATGATTAACTTACAAAGATTTTTAAAATATAGTCGAAATTTTTTTTGAGTAAGTTACAGGCATTTTTATACAAATGGAAGAAATTTTTTGAAAACTTAATATTTTGGTTGAAATAAAAAATATATATTATTTGGTTGATAAGTAAGTATAATTTGTATTTATTTATCAACCAAAGCAGGTTTTTGTGTGTAATTATTAGAATTTTTCAACCAAAATGATTGGTTTCTTTCAAAACTGTTGGTCCAAATACCTGAGGATCTTAATTGATCACATCCCTCTGTAGCTTAAATCTTGATTTTCTCAACAGTAAGTCTGTTTATAGAAAATTTAGTTCTTGATTTTATTAAGCCAAGAATAATTATTTATGCCCATCGTTCGGCGAATTTAAACAATATGGCACTTTATTTTCGTTCAGAGTAGTCCCCATTTTACTTATTAAATAATTGGTTGAACAAGAGTGAGAATAATCTAGAGTCATTAAAAATTTGGTTGAATTAAGAAGAGAATCAAAAATGGACTACTCTGAACGAAAATAAAGTGCCATATTTTATTATTTAAAATGTGTGATTTCTTTATTATAATCAGCTTTGCTATATTGCCCGTCAAAAGTGATTCAGTGTTTGGGAAATTTGAACTTAAATGGTAATTCATGAATGAGTAAGACTTCGAGCAAGTTAATACTCATATGGTAGATAGATACAGCCTTTGTCTATAACTTATCCAAATATTTAGATATATTTAAATATTGATAGAGATATGATTACTCAAAGTTGAAAGCAGGTGATTCTGTGTTTTGACGAATTTTTTAAATTTACTTTTTCATTCTAGAACATTCTAAAATACCGCTAAATTGTTCATTTTTATTTCAAATCCTTAGCAGAAGGTATTAAGGCTTATTTAAATGACAAGAAGAACATTGAAGAAAATTGAAACTAGAATTAACGAACTTGCTTTAAATAGAAAATCTTTTGAAAAAATAGCTGAAATTGTTGAAGTTTCACAAGCAACAGTGTCCAGAGTAATAAATAGAGTTGAGAAAAATACTCCAGAGCCTATAATAGGTCATCCTCGGGTCCTAGATAAGTATGATGAAAAATATATTGGAAGATTAGCAACAAGTGGTAAATGCTCCACCTCTACAGAAAAACAGCGAGAACCCAAGATCTATGCAGGAATATCCGCCTCTTCGATTAATATACTGCGCAAATTAAAATGTAGCAACATCGTATCTAGATACAAAAAGAAATGCCCACAATTAAAAAAATGTCATCGTCGAGCAAGATCAGAATTTGAAAACACACACAGAAATTTGGAAAATAAGGACTGGGATATGGTTATATGGTCAGATGAGACTAAAGTAAATCTA
>NIPM01002316.1:0-10288 GCA_002738285.1 Holacanthella duospinosa | reverse complement strand
TTTTAAGTATTTATTAGCTTTTTTGTCTTCTCGAAAAGAATAGAACTATCTTTCGAAAATTTTATCCCATATTTTTGAAACATAATTTTATTCTAATTGGTCAAGAAATTTTAGTTTCTTGAATGCATAAGATAGTACGAATGAAAATAAATTCATGTATTTACTATCCATAAAATATCTCTTAGCTATATTTCTTGCTATTTTAATTGCTTTATCAACCTATTTTTACTATGATGCACTAATATGAAAGAATTATAACCGAGGCTTCAAAAATATTGTGCCAAATAATGAGAATCATTTAATTAAAGAAAATCCGAATAATTTCAATTAATCATAAAACCTAACTATATACGATTTAGATCATATTAAATTAATATAATTTTGTCGTTTTAAAATAGTTGTTTCCATCTATGAATGTCTTTTTAAATTAAATACAAAGAACTGATAATTAATACTAGCCATTTGAATTGTTTTTAATAAATATTTTTGCTAAAACATTAAAAAGCATAAAAACAGAAAATAATTAAATTATTTGGAAATGAAACTTGCATTGATTTCCTTTATTTAATCTAAAATTAGTGTTAAAAATGCTCAAAAGACATTCAAAGAAGATTTCAAATTGGATCCTAAATTTCTAGATTTCTTACAAATGTTGAATGTTATATATCAGAGACTTTAGAATCTTGCTCTGAAGCCAATTTTATGATTTTATCGAATGAGATAGAAGCCAAAATAAAAGGTATAGATGGATTAAGCAAGATGATCAACACAATGTTGAATCATCTTAAATTGAATTGCATAGACTCCAAAGAAATAGCAGGTATTATAGAAGTTCCTATTCGACTTTTTGGGGCTAAAAATATCATAGGTGATCATGTCAATCAAATAAAAATTCGCGAAGAAGCTATAAAAAGAACTTTAGAAACCCAAGATCAAAATGACTGTCAAGCGAAGAAATTCAAAAAGTTTATGAAAAATAATTTAGAAAAAATCGAAAAAGTAAATGAACTAACTATTAGGAAGAAAATGTATCTCTCTTTATTCCTAAATGATGAGTTGAATTTTTATATTAATAGAATAGACGAGAAAAGAATGAATAAAATCATGTGATCAACATATTTTGAAAAAAGTCAAAAATCTTGGAATAAAAACCATAATAGGAGACATAGAATCATACGAAAGGCGGATAAAAGAGTTCAAAGATGGGATTCAAAGTAATGAAATTGAAATCATGATGGACTATTCATTATTAGCCCAAGAATTTGCTGAATTGATAAAGACCAAAAATTTAGAAGATATAAGATTCAACTATAATTTAGAATACATAATTAGATATCATGACAGCTTAGAAACACTTAAAATACTGTCTATAAATTCAAGAAAAACTCTATCAATGATATTTGATCAATTTAATAGATTTAGGGCTCAATATGATGAAGATGGAGATCACTTCCAGGTAAGCGATTTTTTGAAATTAACAAAATACTATAATGGTAAAGAGTTGGTCATCAACTTAAATGAAGAAGAAAATCATATAAATGATTATTTTGGCTTTAATTCTGAAGTTGGGCTAGGAAGTGGTAAAGATTATTTGCTGTGTAGGGTCAAATAACGTCCTTGTTTGAATCCTTCAAGAACTGGTTCAAAAAGGAAATTCAAAGACTTAGAAAATCTACCAGGACCATCTCATCTGAGATTAGCTAGACAGAGAGACAAATAAAAATACTAATTATATAAATTTATAATAAATGTTTATCATTTTTGCCAAACACTTTTTTATTCCAATAAAAAGCTAAATTACTTCATACAAAATTGCCGTATACCCAAGAACATCCCGATTAACTCAGTTTATCCAATAGTAAAAGATATTTCCGAGTTATTAAATGCAGCATTGAAAAGTTCGCTAATCTGTTTCAAAAAGCTAATTCAATTTGTTTACACGTAAACAAATTGAACTTAAATTGCCTAAAATTATTCATTAAAGCATGAAACTCATATTAATAGTTTATATAGAGCTATATTTGGGCAATGAAATTGTTAATGACTCTATTTATGAAGGATTTAAGTTAGACTCTGATATCGTAGAATACAGTGACAAGCAAAATTGACGAAAATTTTGAAATATTGAATTAAAATTGATCTTGTAAAACATTTTTTGTCAATTTCGCCACCTGTAACCATATTTATTTTAAAACCTAGTCCATTTCCCTCTAGCAGCTATAACAGCTTGAATCCGAGTTAGCATTTCATAAATAAATTTGTTAATGCTATTTATGTCGATTTCGCTCCAAAATTTTTCTACTCTTTCTCAAAGTTCTAACTTTCCAGATGGGGGAGTTTCATATTCATTGAGTTTTCTTTTAACAATAACCCAAGCTGTTTCAATAGGATTCAAGTCAGGAGAACGAGGAGGAAAGCTCATTGTTTGAAATTCTTGCTTTTTCAACCAACATTTTACAGCATTTGAAGTATGTACAGGAGAATTATCATATTGAAACAAAAAAGTTCTTGGAATTAATTTCTTTAATCTTGCTGAATTTAAAAGATTACTTTCTAAGATTTTAATCTATTTTTCTTTGTTTAAATTCCCTATTACTTGGCTTAATTCACCTAAATTATTGAAGCTTATATACCCCCAAAGTTTATAAATCCTCCTTGTCCTTGTGTGGCTTGAGATATTTGATGCTCTTGTAGCTCGTTTACATCACTTTTCCAACACCAAGAATAACCGTCTGATTGAAAACGATTAATCTTGGTTTCATCGGACCATATTACTCGTTTCCAATCTTCTATTGTCCAATTTTCATATTCTTTTGCAAAATTATATCGTTGGCTTATATTTTATTTCGATAACTTTGGCTTTTTAGCTTTTTTACAGGCGTATAAGCCACCTTCATTTAGTGCCCTTATAATAGTTCTTACACTTACAAAGATGTTTAGATTTATTTCCAAATCTTTTTTAAGTTCTTTCGCCGTTTTAATATTCCCGGAGCTAATTGCACGAATACAATAACTCTTATTTCTTGCAGATAAAGCTCTAATTCTACCAGCTGGTTTTATAGGAATATATGGTGCATGCTAGGCTCTTATTTTATTTACTGATTGTCTTGAAATACCTATATTTTTTTCTATTTCTCTGCTTTTTTCACCTCTAGTTAGCGCTATTATTGTATCTTTGATAAGTTGCTCTGTTATTTTTGCCATTTTATTTCTATGTATATATTTTTATTATTTTCACAGCCATTTTAATTTTATTAATCTTTCTGTTGACATTTATTTGTAATTTTTAAAACAGTGATAAATTTGACAAATAAAATGGAGTCATTAAAAAGCTACAAAAATTACTATTAGAATTAAGAATTTATAAAAGTATTAAATTATTGTATTTTTAAAACCTTAATAAATGCATATTTAATATATATATTATTGTTAAAGTTATTTTATTAATTCACCATATTTATTATTATGAAACTTACAATAATTTTTTGTCAATTTTGCTTGTCACTGTAATTCGCTTATAAATAGTGACCTGATAGTTAAGCTAAACATAAAGGAGCTTAAAGATGAGTATCTTAAATTGTGGTCTGCATTTGATGACGTGCAAATAGCCAGAAAGTCATGTATGCTATGTATAGATCATAATGGTAGAATGATAAAGCAAAAATTCTACGTGGTCAATAAGCTAAATGAAAAGATGATCCTGGGGATGGATTACATCAATGCATTGGAGAAAAAAGAAACCGAAAGTACACAAATTGTACCAGAAGCTGACATTAAAAGGCTAAGTGAAGATTTATTTAAAGAAGTAAAGCCAGAGTATAAAGAAAAGCTTGAAAGATTTAGTACGGTGTTTGATGGGAAATTGAGGCAAATAAAAGACGCAGTCTTTAAAATCAATCTTACTAATGATATAAATCTGAAGTCAAGAGATTACTCAGTACCTTAATGTTATCTTAAACTATTGGATTTAGAAATTGAACGCTTACTAAAGGAGAATATAATTAAGCCTTCTAACTCACATATATCAAGCCCTGCATTTATCATCCCAAAAAAGAATTCTAAAGAAATTAGAATGGTTATAGATTACCGCAAAGTTAATGCAGCTACTGTGCAGGAAAATCTTCCGCTTCCTAAGATTCAGGATATATTATTTAAACTGAAAAATAATACGTGCTTTACTAAATTGAACCTAAAGAGTGGTTATCATCAAATGATGGTCGATGAAGCAGATAAGTATAAAACTAGTTTTATAGTTCCAAAGGACAATTCCAATTTAATAGAATGCCTTTTGTCATGAAGAACGTGCCTTCGTATTTCCAGCGGTACTGGATAAAATTTTGTCCAAAGTTCAAAATGTAGTGGTTTATATTGATGATATACTCATTTTTAACGAAAACGAAAACGACCATATGAAAACTATAACTAAAGTATTGGAAATACTAAATGAAAATAATGTCGCAGTTAATAAAGAAAAATGTGAATTTTTCAAAAGTTCCGTGGAATTTCTTGGATTTGAAGTATATAGCCAAGGATATAAGCCTATTTTAAAGAAAGTTCAAGGTATTGAAGATCTTAAAATACCAAAGAACAAAAAAGAAGTTCAAAGACTTATTGGATTTTTTGATTTTTATAGAGCGTTTATTCCAAATATTTCTGAAAAGTTGGCTCCAGTAACAAGTTTATTGTCAAAAAATACGTTTAAATGGGAAATATACACACAGAACTGCTTAATCAAGTAAAAGAAATATTGCCTAAAAGAATTCTGCTCAACTTTCCGGATTTTTCGCAAGAGTTTGTTATACACACAGACGCGTGTCACAACGGTGTAGGAATTATTCTTTCACAAAGGGAAGGGTCTTTGCACTTCTTCTCATGTAAACTAAATGATTTACAACAAAAATATACAGTCATGGAAAAAGAATATTATGCTATTATTAAAGGGTTGCAATATTTTAGAAATATCCTTCTTGGATCTAAAATCAAGATTTATACTGATCACGCTAACTTACAGTACCTAAATAACCCAAAAAGCATTAAAATGCAGCATTGGAGATCTATAATGGATGAATTTGACGTGGGAATTATTCACTTAAAAGGATCTGATAATCTCTCAGCAGACATTTTATCACGCAGTTTTGTTAAAAACATCTTTGATGAAGAAATATATCCTTTGGATAAACAATTTTTACAAGAACATCAAGAAAAGGAGTTGTTTGATTCTGAAAAGATGACTAAAGAAAATGGCCTATGGTATTATAAAAAGAAGGTGTATATTCCTGCAGATGTGAGAAAATTTACACTAAAATGGTTTCACGAAAGTTTATGTCATCCTGGTATATCTAAATTTTATCAGACTCTTAACGAAATATTGTTCTGGCTTGAGTTAAAGAAAGACGTAGAAAAATATGTTAACTTTTGTACTGAGTGTCAAGAAATTAAAGGAAAAACTAACTATGGGAAATATAACTATAAAGTTTATTCTACTGAAAAATTCGAGCTAGTTACAGTAGATTTAATTAATCCTATAAATAATCAATATATTATGGTGATAATGGACTATTTTACTAAGTTTACAGTTTTGAGTGATAATGGTGGCGAGTTTGGTGGCCCTTTTATTCAATTGCTCAAGTCTTACTCTATTTCTCATTCTCGCATTACAGAGTACAACGCTAAATGTAACGGATCTAATGAAAGATCGCATTATTACATTAATAACGCGATAAGAATAAATTGCAGCGATTGTCTCAAAGATTTATTACCTTATATCTCATGGGCGATAAACTCGTCATTTCATTCTTCTATAGATTGTACACCAGCCGAGCTGATTATGGCTTTAATATGATCAATAGAAATAAAGTGAATCAAGAAAAGTTAGAAGAAAATGCAAGAAAAAGACTTATTAAAATTAATAAGTTACAAAATAAAAGGCTTAATAAGTTTTCTAAAGAACATACTTATAATATTGGTGATAAAGCACTTGTTAGAAATTTGGACAATCGGAAATGTCCTAAAAAATTTATTGGACCCAAAATATTAGGTCGTTTCGAGCAAAGAGACACTCGAAAAAAATTAAATAAAAAATTTACTATAAAAGATATAAAGTTGAAAATTAGTATGTTTATAGATACGAACCTTCTGCATCTATTATACTTCTCCATCTTTCGGGTAACTTCTGGATACCATTCATAAAAGCTTTAGCATTAAGCTCCTGAATTGCACTTTCTAGCTGAATTTCTAGTTCATGCCAATCATCATAAATGTTTTCCTTTAACTTCCTCTTTAATTTCAAAAAACAATTGAAATCAGGTGGGCTAATATCAGGGCTATAGGGAGGATGATTCCAAACCGAATATTTTCATCAATAAAATACTGCTTTATAAGATTTGATTTATGCGGCTTAGCATTATAATGTAATACTATAGGTACCTTGAATTTCTTATCAGGTAACTATTTGTCTAATAATTCAACTAGGAAGATTATATAGACATCTGAAATTACAGTCTCTTTAGGAGCACAGAGCTTCCAATAAGTAACACATTGAAAATCCATTGCTAATATTAGCATTCTCTTTTTTCATATTTAGATTGAAGTAAAAATTCAGGTGGCTCTTCATTCTTATTTCTCCAAGATCGAATCTGGTCACGTTGGGGTAGCATGTATAAAGACATCCAAGTTTCATCTATTGCCAAAGTTCGATTAAGTAGGCTATTTTGTTTCGATAAGAGTTTCATATTGTTTTTACATGCTAACACTCTATGTTCTCTTTGTTTATCCGAAAGAAAATGAGGTATCCATTTACTTGATAATTTTTCATTTGTAAATCTTCTGTTAAATATCGAAATACTGTTGTTTTACTACAATTTANTATTGTTTTTACATGCTAACACTCTATGTTCTCTTTGTTTATCCGAGAGAAAATGAGGTATCCATTTACTTGATAATTTTTCATTTGTAAATCTTCTGTTAAATATCGAAATACTGTTGTTTTACTACAATTTACCCGCATGGATAGTTCGAGGAAAAATCATGTTGTAGTTTGGGCCAAAAATTCTTTAATTTTATCTATTACATTTTCTTTTTTCGAGACATCACTTGTATCGCCTCCTCGGCTATCTTCGACCACATTATAACCTCTCTTAAGCTTAGTAACTACATGTTTGACTGTATTTAGTTTATAGGCACTATTTCCAACTGATTCGACCAATTCTTTATGAATTATCCCAGAACTGTGTCCCAGAATTACGCCAAATTTGCTGAAAATCCGCTGTTCTTTATCTGAAATAGAATCTTTTAATTTTTGCAAGCTATTCATGATAATATTCAAAATATAATTATTTATAAATAAAGCTTGTAGTCTATATAAATTAACTTAAAAGTCTTGATATTATTAAAGGCGTAATTAAACAAAGTTCGAGTGTCTCTTTGCGCGGAACGCCCTAATATTTTGCAAAAAATGGTGCATCTTATTTTCGAGGTAAGACAGTAGTCGCGAATTTCAGCCGGGTTGTCACGACTAGCCGCGGCTATTTAAAACTCCAGCCGGCTGACTACGGCTAACACGTGTTTAGTCACGGCTAGCTTTTTAGGGATTTAGCTGCAGCTAGCCACAAATAGCCCCAGCCGTGAACACCTCTAGAGATAAGTTCCAAATAATAAAAAATTAAGGATTCAGATTATATTCGAATATAATATCTCTTTTAAAAAAAGTTCATTATTCGATCATAATCTTATCAAGCAAATATTCATAATACAATAATTATCTGATCTAACTATCTGGTTCGACTCAAAATGCAAATTTTTGCACAAACCAAAAAAGGTGATGTCTGTAAATGAAAATATATGAAATGACCTAAATATATTATATAACAATATATTACTCATGATAATATTTAATATTTGTTTCTAATTGAGAAATTTTTATTTCTATGCATATATACCCGATATGCTATGAACATGAGTGTATTGAACTAAAATATTTTACATTGAATAATGAACTATAAAGTCGATAAAATCTAGAAAATTGAAGATGGATGATGTGCTATATTAATTTTAAAATGTTATATTAGTTTTTTATTCTTTTGGACATTTTAAATACAGGGTTTTCCGATCTATTTCGTATAATTTCGGCAACCGACTTATCTTCATTTGTTCGGACCAATTTAGTTTTTTTTCGCATCAATTTCGCAGGCTGCTTCAGAGGACCCTCATTTTGAAGGGCTTTTTCGATCAATTTCGTTTTCTTTCGCAACTATTTTGTTTTTGACGGTGTGGACCGACGTCAATATACGTTTATTCGAAACAATTTCGTTTTCTTTCGCATCATTTTCGTATTGATAGTTCTATTTTTAAAATGTATTGAAAAATCGTAAATATGAATGATAAAAAATAATTTTTAATAAATTACTCTATTGGTTCACCGTCTAACGATAAATTAATAAATCTCTTCATATGGCGGTAGTAACCATCAAAATCCGAATTTGTGAACTGACCAAGGCAAGAAGTCATATTACCAATAAGCTCGTTTTGAGTTGAAAATGTAGAAGAATGAACAAGAGATTTCCATTTAGAAAAGAAATTCTCAATTGGGTTGAGAAATGGACTGTAAACCGGTAAAAATACAAGTTTATGGCCCATTTCGGTAAATCTTGCTGAGATATTAGATGTTTATGAAATCTCACATTATCCATAATTACCACACATCTTCCAGGGAAAATTAAAAAAACCATTGATATATCCTAAAAACGATTCATTGTTATAGGGTTTAACATTGACATCATAATAAAAAATAGATTTCTTTTTGAAATAGCAACCGAGACTAATATTCTTACTTCTGAGCAGCTTCACGGTGAGATTCGCAGGAGTTCCAACCAAACTACTACCCATTCGTCCTTTCATAGACAAATTAAAACCTACTTCATCTAGAAAATAAATGCAATCGTCTGGGTATTCCTCCTCGAGGCGCAAGAATTCGATTGCATAATTTCTACGGGATTCAATAGTTTGAAGGTCATTTCTTCTTTAGGGAATTGGCGTTGATAATTTAAGATTGAAATCAAAGCGAATGATATTATCATGAATGGTTGTGATGCCACATCTTATCCCATATTCCATATAGGTCAAATCCTTCAGCATTTTTAATCTAATCGCTGCATTTTGTTCGATTCTTCTAATCATAAAATCTTCATGTTTTTCGGTCATTAAGTATATTCTTGCGCCTCCCTTTACATTTATGTTAATTTTCCCAGTGAATTCGAACTTTTTTATTACACTGCCCGTCAAAAGCGATTTAGTGTTTTGGAAATTCGAACTTAAATTGTAATTCATGAATGAGTAAGACTTTAAGCAAGCTAATACTCATATGGTAGATAGATACAGCCTTTGTCTATAACGTATCCAAATATTATAGATATTTTTAAATATTGATAGAGATATGATTACTCAAAGTTGAAAGTAGGTAATTCACTGTTTTGTCGAATTTTTTAAATTTACAAAATTTTCATTCTACAACATTCTAAAATACCGCAAAATTGTTCACTTTTATTTCAAATGCTTAGCAGAAGGTATTAAGGCTTATTTGGTATGACAAGAAGAAAATTAAAGAAACTTGAAACAAGAATTAACGAACTTGCTTTAAATGGAAAATCTTCAAGAAAAATAGCTGAAATTGTTGGAGTTTCACAAGCAACAGTGTCCAGAGTAATAAATAGAGTTGAAAAAATACTCCAGAGCCTATAATAGGGCTTCCTCTGGTCTTAGATAAGTATGATGAAAAATATATTGGAAGATTAGCAACAAATGGTAAATGCTCCAGTCTACAGAAATACAGCGAGAACTCAAGACCTATGCAAGAATATCCCCCTCTTCGAGTACTATACTGCGCACATTAAAACGTAGCAACATCGTATCTAGATACAAAAAGAAATGCCCACAATTAAAAAAATCTCATCGTCGAGCAAGATCAGAAGTTGAAAAAACAACAGAAATTGGGAAAATAAAGACTGGGATGTGGTTATATGGTCAGATAAGACTAAAGTAAAACTAGAAGGATCTGATGGACTTGATAGAACTTTCAGAAAAATCGAGGAGCAACTCAGAGATCACAATATTACTCAATCAAAAAAATTCGGTGGTGGATCAATNAAAAATCGAGGAGCAACTCAGAGATCACAATATTACTCAATCAAAAAAATTCGGTGGTGGATCAATTATGGTTTTGGGATGTATGCTTTTATCAGGTGTTGGGTATCTTTGTATAATTGATGGCAGTGTTAATGCTGAGATATATGAG
>NIPM01002314.1:0-10270 GCA_002738285.1 Holacanthella duospinosa | reverse complement strand
TAATATTATTTTAATTTTATTATATTGCATCTTCTAATTCAATATTTAAGGTGATCAATTTTTTTGAAACAGACTATACATGATCCCAGAGATGCTCAATAGGATTGATATTCGATTACTGAGCGAGCTACTCTAGTACTATGTAGCGCGTTTTGAAGAAATCTTTTATTTAATTAGACGTATATTCGGATCATTATACTGTATAAATATAAAATTATTAGGAAGGCCAAGAAACTCCTTTGATTTATCATGGCAGGTTGTCAAAATCGTTTTATATAAGTATTTATACATAACGCGATTGATAAAGACCAGATTCCGTACACCAGCTGAGCTTATACAGCCCCATACTATGACGCTTTTACCTCCATGTTTCACAGTTGGTGTATTATTCTTATCTAAAAGCTCTTGGCCTGGTTTAACCCAAACATTTTCTCTTCCAACCGATGAATATAGGTTTATTTTCGTCTTGTCGCAAATTATTCAAAGTCCCATTGCTTCAGAGTTCAGTTAGACCATTGCTCAGCCATAAACAATCTGTGAATAATGTTTTTAGATGACAGACTTGGTAGTTTTTTGGCACTTTGCTTTTTAATCGAGCTCATTCAATGAGCTTATAATGGTTTTATTGCAGACAACTTTTCAGGTTTCTTCCTCAAGTCCATTGCATAGTTTTTTACTTGATATTTTAGGATCTGCTTCTACACATTCTAATAAAACTGTCTTGTCTTTATTATCTAAATCCTTAGGGCGGACACTGCCTCTAAGCTTTAATACAGTACCTTGTAATTGATATTTTGAAATTACGTCATAAACTGTAGATTTTGGTATTTTTGTTTCCTTTTGTATCTCCCTTTGGTTAAACCCTCATTATAGTAGATTATAACCTGGAACTTTTTTGCTAAATTAAATTCTTCTTGATTCATTGTGTTAGTTTAAACTTTTTAAATTTTTTTAGAGATAATCTTCTTATTCTTTATCGGATATTTAATATATTGCCCGGTTTTATTTTACACACCCTATTTAGATAATCCACTTTTAAATTAAATTTACATATAAAATTCATGATTTAAATACATAAATATGTATGTTTTATTAAACTTATACTATATATTAATATTTTTTAAATCTACTTTGTTTATTAAAAAAGTCGTTTTCAAAAAATGAGTCTGCTCAGACTTTTTTCATGCAGTGTATATAAATCTAATGGCAGGGGAGGATGGGGGTAATTGGCCCAGGGGGAAGTTGGAATTTTTAGGTTTTATCAAAAACAAAACAATATCGAGATATATAATTATAGGTACAAACATATATCTTCATTACGCTCATAATATTATAAAATGGATGGTATAGATTAATCATTAAAGATATTACGGAGAGGAGTAGTAAAATGGTCTTGTTTCAGTTAAATTTGGAACTCTCAATAAACAAAATTGCAGTCAGTATATTAAATATTTCAAAAATATGTTCGTGACAAAGATTTAGGTTTTAATATATATAAAATTTACGTCTTTCAATATCACAAGAATCAATGGATCATGCGCAGTTTAGGACTCACGTAGTCTTGAACTGCACATGAGTCGAGTGGCAGCTTACAGGTATTTTAAATGTGAAACCGGATTGATTCATTCGTGTGTTAACCACTCCATTAATTTTGTAAACCCTATCAATGGAGTGCATACCCAGCACGTCGAATAGTACTGGAACAAACAGAAACTGCACATTTAGGCTCTACGAGGTGTGAGAAGGGATTACTTGCCGCTTTAACTCGCTGAATTTATGTGGCGCGATAGATATCCTGTTAATCTCCACCTAAAGTTGTTTGCTTTATTAAATGTTAATTGAGCATTTTTTCTTCGTTATGTTTAATTTAATGCTTCTGCCATGTTTTTAAACTTTGGATCCTAAACTGCATATAAGTCAAAATTTTACAAATTTGAGTCCTAAACTGGACATGATCCGAATCAATTTTATTTTCATGGCTCTTTCTAAAGAATTTCCATAGCAACGAGGATAATTGAAAATTTATAAAATTTAACTTTTAAATAAAACAAAATATTTCAAGTTTCATTAATATATATTATTATTAGTTTATTATGTTATAATATAAATTTAACACCATATAAATCAAATTTATTTAGCCCCAAAAGTTTCAAAATGTTAGAATAAGAATAATTTGATAAATTTATATAAATAATTGAATTTAAAGATAGACATATACATTAAGTATAAAATATATTATAAATTCCAAGGGTTTATCATAGGAAAACACGCAGAGGTCTTGAATCAAAGTAATTAACGAATGTCTAAGAAAAGTTTGAAGTATAAGAGACATTGCAAGTTTTTATGAATTAAGTGAATCAACGCTTAGAAGAAAAATGATTCAATTTAAAAATGGAAATTTTATATGTGGATATAATCCAGCAAAAAGAGTATTTACAAAGGAAGAAGAAGGAATTCTCCAGGAATATCTTATCAAATTATCTCAATTTTATTACGGATTTTCTGCCAATGATTGCCAGATATTAGCCAACCAGTTAGCAATAAAGTATGAAAAAGAATGCCCAAGAAATTGGAATATCCATAATATGGTTCGATTAGACTAATTTTACTGGTTTATGAAGCGTCATGATAAATTGGCATTACGTTGTTCTCAGGCTACAAGTTTATCTCGAGCTAATGGTTTCAACAATCATAATGTTTCCTTATTTTATGACAATATAAGGTCATTAATTGATAAGTATGGATTCGAGGTTCATTCGATTTTTAATATAGATGATACTGGAGTTACAACAGTTTAAAAACCTAGAACGCTTATAGCAAAAAAGGGTGTGAAAGCGGTTAGAGGTATAACTTCAGGTGATCTTGGAACTTTGCTAACCGTTGCTTTAGCGGTTAGTGCCATTAGGAATATAGTTCCACCTATTTTTATTTGTTATAGAGTCCGTTATCAACCAAAATTTGTTAGTGATTCGCCGATAGGTAGTGTAGGTACATCTAATGAGAGCAGATGGATGTAAGAACATTAATTTTGCCATTATTTAGAACATTTTGTATCACATGTAAGGTGTACAATAAATAACCCTATTTTTTTGCTGCTATATAATCACCAATCACATATATAACTAAGCGCTATCGATTTTAGTCGACAAAATGATATTGTTATGTTATCCTTCCCTCTACACTGTACTCACAGATCCAGCCGTTAGATAGAAGTGATTTAGATTCTTTAAGTACAATATAGACCGGGCTATTGATATTGGTTGAGAAATAACCCTGGAATTCTAATGACAATTTATGATATAAAATCCATATTAAAGATTAGTCTCCCCATAGTAGCAACATCTGAAAATATAAAATTCAGATTTTCTTGCACAGGAATTTGTCCTTTTAATGACTTAATCTCTTCCGGGTTGAACTTTAGTATTTTGCCTCCACCTATAAATGGAAATCTTAATAATTAAAATTTATAATTCTTATGATTTTATTATAAAGAAAAGCTTAATATTATTTTCAAAATAATCAATTGTTATAATAATCATAATTTATACATTTGAGTGTATCAATAAATTTAGACCATTCTTTTCCTCTATTTTGCCTTCTCCATATATATTCGCCCAAATGTGCGTCAATACCATCACTTCTTCTATTTCTGACAAGTATTCGACTTTTCAACCCACTATTTAGTCCTTTTGCATCATTTGTACAAGCGCCAGTTTCTTTATTCACAAATTCAATAGAATAATTAAAGTTTTGTTTTTATATCTATATTCTTCTAACTTTGGTATACTTTCCATAAATCTGTATGTATCGTTATGCCAACAATAACATGTTTCTGAATTTTCGTTATTAAAGTTTCAGAGCTTCCATTTTCAATCTTTGCTAAGAATATTTTCACATTTGGAAGCTTTTATATTCCTACAAGAAGCCAATCTCCTAACACATGATGGACTTTATTGTATTTCCGTTTACCTAGCTTTGTTTCATTAATATTATGCCGTTTCACGCAAAGAGGTAAAGGAAAAAATCCAAGTAAAAAATTTGTTATGAGATATAAAAAGATGAAACTTTGTAGTTTATATATATGAACCTTCTACTTTTATTAAATCGCTCCATCTTTCAGCTAACTGCTGAATACCATTCATATGACCCTTTATATTAAGTTCCTGGATAATACTCTCTAGTTGTAATTACAACTCTTCCCAATTGTCATAATCATTTTCTCTTAACTTCCTCTTTAATTTACCAAAACAATTAAAATCAGGTGGACTTATATCTGGACTATATGGAGGATGATACCAAGTGCGGATTTTTTTATCATCAAAAAAACCATTACAAGCTTTAATTTATGAGGTCTTGCATTATCCTGTAAAACCATAGGTTACTTGAATCTCTTTTCATGTAGTCCCTTTAGTAAAACTTCATTAATAAAGCNATTATCCTGTAAAACCATAGGTTACTTGAATCTCTTTTCATGTAGTCCCTTTAGTAAAACTTCATTAATAAAGCCCATATAGACTTCTGAAGTTACCGTCTCTTTAGGTGCAGAAAGCTTCCAATATGCAATACCATTATAATCCATTGATAGTATAAGCATTATTTTTCTCTGATAGTTTGATTGTGCTAAAATTTGTGGTGGGATTTCGTCCTTAGTTCTCCAAAATCGAGACTGGTCACGCTGAGGTTGCATATATAAAGTAAGCCAAGTTTCATCTATAGCCAATGTTCTGTTTATTAGGGTTTTTTGTTTTGATAACTGCTCCAAATTATATCTACATGCTAATACTCTATGTTCTCTTTGTTCCTGTGTGAGAAAATGAGGAACCCATTTGCTCAATAATCTCTTCATTTGTAAATCTTCTGTTAAATACCGATAAACAGTAGCTTTGCTACAANTTCCTGTGTGAGAAAATGAGGAACCCATTTGCTCAATAATCTCTTCATTTGTAAATCTTCTGTTAAATACCGATAAACAGTAGCTTTGCTACAAGTTACTAACATGGAAAGTTCGAGGTACGACCAGGCTTTACTTTGAGCAAGATATTCTTTAATTTTCTCAATTGTATTTTCTTTTATTAAATGATTACTTGTACCGCCTCCTCTAGTGTCTTCAACGCAATTTTGGCCCTTATTAAACTTAGAAAGCATATTTTTTTACTGTATTATATTTATAGGCTTTTTCTCCTATCGTTTTAACCAATTCTTTGTGTATTATTCCCGAACTGTGGCCTAGAATTACTCCAAATTTGATGAATACACGTTGTTCTTTATCGGTTATTGAATTTTTGTAAGTTATCCATTATAGTAATTTAAACAAATATGCTTTAAAAATAAAGCTTGATTTATAGATAATATTATATATAAAGCTTGATTTATAGATAATATTATATATAAAGCTTGATTTATAGATAATATTATATATAAATCTTGGCACTAGATATTAATTTGCATATTTATTATTCATTAAAATTCGCTTACCTTTTTGCGTAAAACGGCGTAATAGAAACAGATATTCCTTCACCAAGAATAAGTTTATCTTCTGGATCTAAAGCTAAAGTATCTAGGTCTCTAAAATTGTGATAAAAATTACATATTGTGGTTTTAGAATGTCCAGTTAAAGCAATAGCTGTTCCCACTGAAGCTTTGCCAACCATAATTGTGCAATTTGAAAACTCTCTTTGTATGTTATTTTTACAGAATCAAAAAAGTATGCTGGTTTAAGGATATTCTTGTACCTCTTTTAATTCAATTTCTATTATAACATCGAAAACTTTTGGAGTCTTCATTTCTTTTCATTGGAAATTGACAATTAATACACATAATTTTATCATAAAATACTTTCTTCTATAACAGAAATTGATAAGCATATTGATTATTGGGAAGCATTGTATTTAATTCTTGAATTGTAGGTATTCCATCCATTTGATTGTATTCAGAATTCATAAAATTTTAATGATTATCTTATCAAATTTTATGCGTGTAATTTTTTTTTGGGTGGAGGCAAAATACTAAAATTAATCCTCGATTTCTCTCCTTAAAGCAGTGATTTTGCTTATTTGATCATTGAAACCAGCTGGTTTATTGGAGGATTTACTAGATGATTTTGGGGTTTCAGGATCGGCTTCTTTATCTTCTACCTTCTCTAGTGGTTTAGTTTCTTGTACAATGATCTTAGTCTCCATTAATTTGATAATCATTTCTTTCAAGTTTCTAACTTCCTGTTTAATTTCATTAATATTGGCATCACAATNTTCCATTAATTTGATAATCATTTCTTTCAAGTTTCTAACTTCCTGTTTAATTTCATTAATATTGGCATCACAATGCTTCCGATTCCCTATATAATATATCAAATACATTAAATAATACTCATTTCAGGTAGTTTTAATACGCATTTGTCTTTGACGTCATCTAAATCTTCTAACAAATAGAAAACGTCAGTATCTTTATCCTTTATATAAATTTCTGAGAAATCATAATGGTCAATTATGGATTCATAATATTCAGCAAATAATATTTGTAATATCGGGATATTAATTTCTTCTTCGCATTTAGCTTTCTTAACTTTATTACCCAAAGTTAGAAAAATAGTCATAGGCTGAATTTCATTTTGAACTATTCATAAAAATATCAATAAATAAAATTACCCTCAATATTCGGGATTCTTTCTTTCTTGTTGAGTTCTTCCTTATCTTTGACTTCTAGAAATTTTTCTAAAGGCAAATTAAGGTTACTTCTTGTACTATCTGAACGTAATTTATTAGAAGTATCTCCTTTAGGANATTTTTCTAAAGGCAAATTAAGGTTACTTCTTGTACTATCTGAACGTAATTTATTAGAAGTATCTCCTTTAGGAATTCTAACGCTCGAACTAGCCCTAACAGAACCAGCTCTTTTAATTGGTTTCGTCATATCCAGCTTATCGCTTATTTTTTCTGCCATTTCAATTTTACAAATCTTATTTTTTTGGAATGAACATTAGGGAAATTAANACTTATCGCTTATTTTTTCTGCCATTTCAATTTTACAAATCTTATTTTTTTGGAATGAACATTAGGGAAATTAATGCAGTAGTAAAAGAGCTCAACAAGAACCCGAATTTGATAGCTACAGTGCATGAAAAAGATATAAGTAATATTTAGGAGATTTCAAATTAGTAGGAGTATTCTATGTAAAATTTCGAGGACCTGATAACACACCTTATGAAAGTAACTCAGATGTGTTTCATTTCTAGATGGATTCTTCAAGATTTCAATAAGAATAACTGTAAATAATCAAAATAAAAGATATTCTAGGATCACTTTCCAGCATATCCACCTCAAGTGAAATTTAAAACCAAAGTATTTCATCCTAACATTGGTTCCGAGGTAATCCCAATTTCAACCAAGATTAGGTCAACATATGCGTTGATTTTCTCACTCAGAATTGGAGTCCCCAATTAGGCTTTTTTGGCATCATATTAGGGATCAAAACCTTATTATCGAAACCGAATATCGATGATCCTTTTGTATTCTACAATATTTTAACTTTTTTTCTGAATAGGATCGTAATGCTGCAACGATGTATAAAACAAATTACCAAGAATTTGAGAAAACAGCTAGGTTTTGGTGTACATCATTCGCTCCGCCTTCTCCATTTGATAGAAAGCTTTTAAATCAAAGTCAAGTTGATAGAATTGTCTCTATAGGATATAATAAGTTAGTTGTCGAATTTGCATTGATTCAATGCGTTTTGAATGAGAAGGAAACTATTAAAATTCTGGAGGAGAAAGAAAAGAGAAATTAACTTTGAACTCAAATTGCTTCTGTATTTTATATCTTTGAGTTTGTTATATCCATAGTCGATTTTACACTCTTCGTAATCTAAATTCAAAAAAGGTAAATCTTTCGAGAAAGCAGAAACACTTGTTTTTTAAATTTAAGGCTTGAATCTGATACATATAGTGATAAATTTTATTAAGTATAATATTCTAAATGACTATTCAGAGATTTCTATCTTCCAAATACTCAGATTTAATAAATCAGATATCCTACGAGCAAACCTAAAAGAAGAAGGATATTGCCGTAATTTTAAATCCGAGTCCAAAAAATAGTTATTATAACCAAACAAAAACAACCCATTCTTTGCTGGGATTATGTCCCACGTACCTGCTGTTATAGTGCTTGAAATAATCACGTTTTTCTTACCGAATTGTTCCTCCTGAGAAGTTTGCAAATAACCACATTCGTTACTTTTTAGATAAAACTCCAAATTACCTTCAGTTTCAACAGGAATTAAAGAAAATATTGAACATGATATTATGAATGGATTGTAATACCAAGTTAGGATCTTATATTGTGGTATACTGTTTTTTATATAAGAAACGTAAAGAGTTGAACCACTTGTTTGGGACCTGATTCTCACTTTATTAAGATTTCCAAAAGCAAGCTCATAAATCCCTAGAGGAAATATTTGCTTCAAATACTCAAGTTTCGATCTATCATCAAGATTTTCTGTTCCCAATAATAACTGTCTAAACTTGAAAGCTAGGTTTAGGATCTGTTTACTGTTAAATGTAACTTTGTTGACTTCGGTAAAAAGAGCCAAATATATCATATATTTTACATCACTTAATTTAGTTGCATCTGCAAATTTCAATACTTCATTGAATTTATCAGGATTGTTGTTATATAGATGTTTAACTACGACACCTATATAATATTCAAGGATCTTTTTATCCACCAATTTGAACTCAAAGAAAAGCAAAAGTGGAGAATATAACCCTTGATTAAGACTTATTTTCCAATTTTTGATTATATTATTTTTCTGATTATACACCTTACTCTTGATTGTGTGTAGATAACCTATATCCTTAGAATCTGCTATAAATTCCTGTATAATCCCGAGTTTCTGCTCCAGGTGATAGTAAAGTACCAATATATCAATGCTAAAAAGGAGTTTATAATATTCTTGCTCTTTAAATATTTTCTTATAAGCTATAAAAGGCATAAATTGTCCACTGAGAATTAATGGTGGTAAGTTATTCACAATTTTCAACAAAATATACCAGATTTTATACCTATCATCATAATCTACGATTTCGTACAATTCTTCTACAAAGTTTACTATTATTTCCTTTTCCAGTCCTCCATATAGTTGTAAATTTTTATTCATTAACTTTATCGAATGTTCAATTGGCATAAAGAAAAGAAGGATAATAGTACTGCCATTTATAGAGAATAACATATCTTTTGAAATGGTTTTTAACAATTGAATAATTTCTATTGAACTCCTACCAAATGATTCTATTTCTTTTTCTAAGGGATAAAGGGTCAATAGAGGACGAATATTTAAGTCAACCAGTTTACGTAACTCTTTAAATTCTTTTGTATATTTTTTGATATCTAATATTTTCTGTTTAATAATACCACTCAAGTTCTTTATCCTGAGATGTATGTCTTCTAATCCTATTTTAAGTAAATCTATTATTTGTAGGCAGGGGGTTAAATCCAACGAATTCAAATGAATAAATTTTTTGGTCTTTAAATTCATTACCATCATCTTTCCATCTAAAATAAAATCTTTATTCCCACTTGGACATATTGAAATCGGATCTTTTCTATATTCATCGTTTTTCTCTATAATTACCTTACATATATCATCTAAACTTTTCTTTGCATTTTCGGTTAATAAAGACAGCTTAGAAAGATTATCTTCAATTGTTTTTGATAATTCTAAGTTAGCAAACATATTTCTTTCCGCGTACAGCATAAAGTTTAAATTTACTGAACCAGCACTGTAACTCAAATCTCTTCTAAATATTTCTTTCTTCTCGCCTTCAATCCAATCTATAAGCTTATTATTTGAATTTAACCAAGGTCTGATTTCAACTTTTGAAGAACTTATATTCATAAAAGATAAAGCTAAAATCAAAACAATCTTATGTGATGGACGTCTCGACCCTATTAAGCTTCTAAAATATTCAATAAAACCATAGTAAAACTTCAAAATATATAGTTCTATATCAACGAAGTTCTCTAATGATCTATGATTAACGATATTATAGATATAATTCAAGTAATATTTCCAAATAGTCACAGCCTTAGAAATAAATAAAATGCAATGTAAGTATATTGAGTCTATCATCATTAGATCTTTTACCTGAGTAAACACAGGTCCTTTTGATATTTTCTCTGTCATTTAAAAGTCTTGAGATGAAATTACGATTTTTATATTTTTGCAAATGTTTTTATGTTTCAGATTTGTTTACTTATATTATTTTTAGGAAATTACA
>NIPM01002313.1:0-10646 GCA_002738285.1 Holacanthella duospinosa | reverse complement strand
TGGATTGAAAGATTAGTGTATTCATAAAATTCCTTATATTCAAAACTTAACACTGCAGTTTATGTATCACTGTCCTTGGGTAAGAATAAGTTTACACAAGTGTTTTAAAAATTAGGGCTGAGCTGCTTACATTTCAATTCAGGTTACAAACTAATATTCTTACCCAAGGAAAGGATGGTCTATCACGTACACATAACCTGCAATGGTGAGTTCTGAATAAAAACATACATTAATAACTTAATTTTCTGAGTCCAAAATAAATTAAATTCAGTATCAAAAAATTATGAAAACGAACCTTCGGTGAGTTATTTTTTAAGATCTTAATAAGTTTTGAGGTTAAGTCACCTTGGTCACTTTTGGGTGAGTCATGACTCACATTATAGCCTGAGACAGAGTCATTGACTCACTGAGTCGACTCTCTGACTCTTTGGTTTTAGTGAGTCAGAGTCAGAGTCATAGTCAAACTCAAAAATATTGTGAGTCGACTCTGACTCTTGAGTCAAGAGTCGACTCCTGAGTCAGAGTCATGCGATACTCTAACAGCAATATGCATTTAGTATTTATATAAACCAAAAACTTATTCCATATTCTCTAATTCCTTCCATTTTATCAAACTTGATTTTGAAAATTTGGATAAAATCAGAATTCACATTTAGTTAGAAATTCGAAAGTGTTGAGTTTGTAAAAAGTTGTAGTATTTTTTTTCAAGTGATCGACGGTAGAAAAAAAGTAATTGTCATAGAATTGTTGTCTGGAGCATAGTTTCCACTGAGAGACTCCAACCCCTGCTCCAAAGATTCTACCAGAGAAAACGTGAGATGAATAACGTTATTTTACTGCTTCCTCGGAGAACAAGTTGAGCAAGTTGAGCAAGTTGGGCGACTCCCATCCAGATTTTCTTGTTCTTATACAAATACCCCGAATATACAAAAGTAAATAAATTCCCGTCGTTTATTTTCTCTTTGTCCAGTCTTTTCCTTTGGTTCTAGGAAAAGTAAGAATACTAAAACCGGGATTCCCTGCCAATGCATTGAGACTTTTCCAGTCGTGAGAGTATATTAAAAATTCTAAAAGAAAGTCTTGTTTTGTGAATCTGAAACGGTCGTGAGCGTATGTGAAGAGGTTCCATTATTCGGTAGTAACTGAGCCTCTTCATTACCTCCTGAGCGAGAAAAGTGAAAAGGGAGGGAATGAAATTAGGAGAAAGTTGTGATGTCGAGTGCTTGGTCAACTCTGCCGTTGGTCCATTTAGGATAACTATTTTATCCATGAAGACTCCTTGGATAGACAAGAACAAGGTACTTTGTACTACGTTCGGCAAATAAACCCACCATTCCACTCTCCCAATCTACCCCATCTACGCTCTCGACTTGATTAATTTTTATTAATTATCTATGGGATGAGCAGGGAGGGAAAATTGAACAAATTAAACAGTCCCGCTAAATAAAATGAAATTCAAGGTCCCTCACAAATTTTAAACTCTCACTACCGTCCAATTTAAAGTCCCAACAACATAATTAAAATTTGTCTTCCAATATTTCATTCCACTCTTTTAATTGAGAATTTTCACTTCAGTCTCTGAATTCTATTTTGTTTCATAATTTCTTGAATATATTTTGAATTTCACATCCAAATACAATGTTTTTTGGCAACTTTTTCCAAAAAAATTGAATTTACAATTGACAAGATTTGTGTAGCCTAAAACCGTTTCCCGAAGATACGGCGCACGAAAATACGGTGCGGAAAATACGGTCCCTGGAAAATACGGCGCATAGAGAATACGACGCTTGGTAAATACCGCGCCTAGAAAACTAATTTGTTGTCGCTGATCACGAATATGCAAAAATATTTCACCGGAAATGTATAGAAAAAAAGTTACAAATTTCTGAAATGTCAAAAAGTTGAGAGCTTTTTCCTTGCCTATCTTCCGGATGAGTTGATGTTATATGTTGTATGTCATTCAAAAACGTAGCAAAAAGTTTATCTTAATGTTTTTCGTGATTGCGCAAGCAACGAGTATGTTATCTTCCCTCCGCGGACCGGCTCCGAAGGACCCGGGACGCCATAACCCTCGCGACATAGTTAGTGAGGAATGCAATAACATATCAATATTGATTTTGTGTGTTTTTCATGTTAGCTCGAGATCTGTATGATCCATGTTTCATACGCCGTATTTTCGATGCGCCGTATTTTCCAAGCGCCGTATTTTCCAGGCGCCATAATTTCGGTGCCGTATTTTCGGCACTGTATCTTCGGTACCGTAATTTCCGCACCGTATTTTCGTGCGCCGTAATTTCCTGCGCAATATTTTCATAGAACCGCCTAAAACGACTCAACCTATTACACTCCCTCTCTCTCATATTTAAACAAATGTACACAAAAATTGATAAAGTATAACTTTTCCATAAGATGACNAATGTACACAAAAATTGATAAAGTATAACTTTTCCATAAGATGACTTTTTTCAATACAAATACAGCATGTTTCCAAACTTAAGACCTCAGCATCTCTCCACTTTCACCGTAATATCCCACTGTAATAACCACGCCTTCAAATTGTAATTGACTCACTATTATTCTATTCAATAATTATTTTTGTTTCTGTTCGGATACAATTCGAAATAATCTTAATTAGGTTTTCTACCCGATCAAGAACAATTGATTGATAAACTACTACCATCATAAGATGAGCCCGTAAATTCTCTGGTAAAGATACCCCACCGAAATTATTTTCTGAATTTCTAAAAAAAAAATTCCCAAATATTCAAAAAATTTTACTAATCTAATCATGTATGAAATATATGAAAAATTTGTTACCGCTGGTTCTGGGACTCGAGCACAGATATACCGTTTTCCGGACAGTGTACACACCATATCCCATACAGTGTACACACCACACCATATCCATATGTCTCCACTTCCAAAAAGTCAAAAACAAACAACACAAGGTACTGAAAAATTGGTCTCCAGGACAGCTGGGACCACCGTGGTGATATGGTGTGTACACTGTCCGGAAAACGGTGTATCTGGGTTCGAATACCAGAACCAGCGGTAACAAATTTTTCAGTAAAAAATTTTCCAATTAAATTTTGAAGCACATTAAATACCCTTCCGTTTCTTTTAAAAATAACTATAAAAATGTGCATGCGTTATTTATTTACAAATACAAAATATATGAAACTACGACATGGAAATTTGATACGTAAAGCAAGTTAGCTTTGGATAACCCTGTACATTATTCACTTCATCATTTTTCCTAAATTAAACTCTCTCAATTAATATGAAATTTGGCACTAGTGCACAAAATAGACAAAGATTAAGATGACACAGAATTTGACTATGACAAAACAGATAAAGGTTAAGATGTTAAGATGACATAATTTCGATAAAATTTTGAATTAACTTCACCCCTGTGACTCTGGCGTCAGTATTCCAATACCCTTGAGTTTTCAATGACGAATTAGTTTAGTATAAATCAGAAAAAGAGTAAACCTACTTACACTGGTCCACAGCTTCTTAAGACCTCTACTTTTGACTCATGCTCTTTGCTGCGTTAAGGAGTATAGTCTTTAAGATTTTGTGGAGTAATCTTCTAAACAAAAAATTGTTTTTCTAGGCAAACTCATAACAGTTTCAAAAAGATCATTGAAAATTAGTGTTTGACATCAAAAAAAATCAAGTCTCTACGATCATTAAGGAAGACGTTATGATTCTTTTTAATTGAAAAATTTTGACATTTTTCAGAGACGATGCTCTAAGAGATGGGCGTTTCAAAAGAATATTCAAAAATTTCAATTTTCAAAAAATCATAACTCCTGAAACATTCATTAATGGTAGAGACTTTGTTTTTTTAAATTCGTATCCTACTTTTCAATGACATTCTGAAATTGTAAGAGTGTTTCTTCAGAAAAAATTTGAAGTAAAGTTTTTCTCCACGAAAAAAAAAAGTAACTTGTTTTCCCAGCACAAGGGCATGAGAGAAAAGTAGGTTCCATAGGTCTTAATTATCTGTGGAGCACTGTATTATGAAAAATCCTAGAGAAGTAAAAATTGGAAAACTTGTAAAATTTGTAAAGGTAATTTAATTAGTAAATTAATTGGATATTAGCCAAAAAAAAAAATTTTTTTTGTAATGGATTTGGGTCTGAGCTGGGGTGGTATTTTGTTTTTGTAAAGTGGTCTGACGGAGTGTGGGGTTGTTGGTATTGTTTGAACAAGAAAGTGCTCTTTGGGTTAATTCCGAGCGACAGAGTTTCCTCTTCGGTCTCTGGCTCTGCTGTCACATGGCTGAGTAAACAGCAGAGAGGGAGAGAGAAGAAGATTAGAATGAGAGCCAGTGGAATATGAAATTAGGATTTACTTTCACTTGAGTTCGTGATAATGAATTAATGGAATCAAGGAAAGACCTAGGCCGGACGAGCCAAGTGCGAAGAAATTATGCTAACCCAACCAACGAGACAGCTTCCCTATTCTCTTTCTAACTATCAAAAAGTGTGAATATTTTCAAACTTGAATTTTTAATCAGGGAGTCTGGGAAAGGAGTGAAAGTCCCTGAGCTGGAAAATCGTAGTCTCGGGGCTTTTTAAGAAAATGCAAATATGAGAAAATTGGAGACAATAAAATGAGTTGTTGAGATGAAAATGTAGGAAAAGACAAAAATGTAGAGTGGTAGGAGGGAGTGAAAGTTCCGTATTCCTCACTTTCACCGCCTTTGACTTTCACTTTGAATTCTCTATCTCAGGAAAGAAATTCCCTCGTCTCTTGCATCTTTCATATTGGATTAGAATTTCACTTTCTTTGACTCTCAAGGAGAATTTTTGTGGGAACTGGTAAAAGTCTTAGAACCAATTCAATCTCTCTCAACCGAAAGGACGAATAATAGTAAGCATTGGATAAAATTGAGTCAATAGACTTGACCGTCCATAACAGTTTTTATTTTCAAATTTAAGTAATGCAGCAGGAGAGGGAAGAAAAAAAAAATTGTGGGAGAGGAGAATTTAGAGTAAATTTCCATTGGATGAGAATGGTAAGTTTTCTCTTGTCTCCTTTTCTGTGGTACCTACTTTTGGTGAAAAGTCTCCCCTATTTTTTTCTGAGGAAAGAAAGTTTTGTATAAGAATGGAAGACGGAATATAGGGAATGGAATGCGTTTCATGAGTTGTAGGAAAGGAGAAAGAGAAAGTTGGGTGAATCAATAGAGGAGTTGGAGTAGGGGAGTTAGGAGTTGCCCTACAACTATACTATTATATACCAACTTAAAACTTATTCAAACCCTCACCTTACAATCCACAATTTACACCAGGGTTAGACTTGCCGGACGAAATTAACCACACCATACCATCTGGATATCGTCCGTACATGCTGGGCACTTCCAAATTACGTCCAATCGACAATCAGCATCATCAATTTTTTTTATTAAAAATCACCATACTCACTTAGAATAATATATTTACTCTCCCTATACTCCCTTTCACTTTGAACTCAAAAGTGGTCATTTAAAATCTTTAACTCAAGTTAAAGATTTGAATCTTGACTATGAGATGCGAGAATGATATGAGAAAGACTTGTGTCTCACCGTTTTGTAAGGCAGAAGACGACGGAGGATGATTGGGAAAAGGTAGATCTGAGTCCGTTAGGGTCCCATCCGATCCGTTGCCGGGACTTTCATGAGGGTCTCTACTCCCACTTCTGCTCAAATATGGTTGCTGGTATGGGTTCTCCGGATGGTTGTTGTGGTGGGTAGGATTTATGGTGGGAAGAGGGAAATGGGCCGGTCTTCCGTGTGTCCTTCGAAGGCTCTGTTGATGCGCTGCTCCTTGTGCTACCAAATGAGGATGAATGGGGATTGGTCGATGGTGAGGGGGTGGAGAGTCTTCTTCTCCGTCTCCTTCCGAACCGGATTGATCCAAATACCCGAGGTTTGGACCTAAACCGTCCAGTCCTTCACCGGAACCCACGTGGTAGTTCGGCCCACCGAACCCGACACCGGAGCCTATTCCAACAAAAAAATTCAATTCACAGTTGAATTTTTATATCTAATCTCTACATGAAAATATCAATCTATGAATGAAATGTTTAGGGATATTTCTTTATTTTTTTTTCTAAAAAAGACAAGTTGAGTCCTAACACCATGGTTTTCAACCACTTGTTCTTTTTTACTTTTTTTTATATTAAATAAGATAAATATTGGTATAACTATTAGAGCCCTATAGCTATTGCTATGTAAGATTCAAATTTATGTTTTACTAGAAATGATTTAATTTCAAAATTAGTGTTAGAATCATGTACGTGTAAATAAGTGGAAGGTCATTGACCTCTGATGCGTCATTTCCACAAGTCTCAAAGTTGAAAATTGGAAAAGAGCCAATTGTGTCCTTGAATAGTTGGAGATTGATCCCTTCCATTCAATTTCCATAGAAAAACGAATCATTCTTCTCTCTCCATTCCCAAAGGAGACTTTGATTTTGAGAAAAGAGGGAAGAAAATGGTGTTGATTGTGAGCCTTTTTTGCAAAACTCCCTCAGTTCCTATTCTTATGGAGATTGGAGTGTGGATATATTTTGTGTAAAAAAAAGTTGGGAGAATATGCATGAGTTTAATATCCTGTATTGTGGAGTTAGGGGGGAATTTCTAGCTCCTTGGTTGAGTTGGGGAGAGTGGATGAGAAAATGAAATGACATTAATATTGTGCTGAGCTCCGTGGAAAGATAAATCATTTTCCGGTGGAGCAGATGACATGGAATCGAATCCAGCCCTCGTCTCATCTCTCCACCCCATATCACTCTCATCATCTAATTCTCAAATTTATGGACACTATTCCGATTTTTCTGACTTATACTCAAAACTAGCTACCTCTCTTCCAAAATAAAAATACAGGACTCATCTCTTTCCCATCCCATAAGTCTAAAAAAAAGTTCAGCCAGAAGCTACAATATCCCAAAAACGTTCTAACTTGACTCTTTTACCTAGTAAACTTAGTTTTGAAATTTGTTCTAATCAATATGGCAACAGCATTTCATTCTAGAATATTCTACTACATATAATTTATATCCATAAACCATTCAAGGGTAGGTATATGCAGAAAGATAAACTAGCTCTTTACAGAAATTTCACAAAAATCTGACAGAACTGAGAGCCCAAATTTGAAAATTTGAAATAAGATATGTGGGTCGAATTCATATTTCTACGTTGAGTGTGTAGTAAGGAGATTGTTTCTCTTTTAATTCCTTGGTATTCCTAAATATTAAATTAAAAAAAATTTCGTAGATATCTTTCACCTTTAAAGAAAACGTAGTTGGTTGAGTGAATTAGTGTAAAATTGTGAATGTCAATTGGATGGTAAGGAAAAAAGAGTTGAAATTAGAACTATTACATGTATAAATTAATCCCGGTTTCTATGAATTTAGTTTCTTTGAATGTTAGTTTATGAAGTTTTGTGTCTGTAGAGCAAGGGTGTACGGTAGTAGGAACGGAATGAATAAATTCCGTGTCAGCTGCCTTGTGTTTTTATATGGAAGTAATATGAGTGGAATATAAGTCTAATAAAAACTTTTGTTGGAGTCAGAGGGAAGTCAAAGAAATTAAGTTTTTGGGGGGAGTGTGCGTGTGACATGAGTCTCGTTTCCTATGGTCAATCTCAGATGTAATGGAAAATCGGAGCTTAGTGTGACATGGTCCGAGGGAGTTGATTGAATGGAAGAACTTCATCCTTGCCCAACTAAACCCAAGGGACTTTCTACCAAACTATGGAGTCAAATGTCAAAAGAATTAGAGTGGAATTTGTTCTGGTCTGTGTGGAGGTCACGTGACGTGGGGTTCTTAATGATGTTGGAGAATAGAGGAGATAATGAGGTGAATCCCACTAAGGGACCATGAGACTTAAAGAGTCCCAATCGGGCTCAACCGTCTGCAAATACACTTTTACTCTCTTCCATTCTAATTAACTCAAGAATCGGAAATCCCAACATTATGTCCAATCAAAATTTTTAGACCAATCACATCATTCCCCGTTATTACATTAATTCAGATTCCTTTCCTCCAACGGTTACAAATTATAGACTAAATCACTCTTATTCCTTTCATATATTTATGATCACATTCCATCCATGACTCATTTTACTTTATTCACTTCATGTTTTCCAAATCAAACTCACTTTATGTTCAAATTACGTAAACGAGTATGACGCTATGAGTTAAAAAATATTTTAAACATGTTGATTGAATTTTTACTCTAAAATAATGGAGACAGAAGGAATTATATATGAGACAAACTTATTTTGTCGTAAATTAGGCGAAGAAAAAATTTTGTTTTTGCTTCTTTTATAAGGAATGGGAGTTTGAGATGTAGAAGTTTAGCATGATAAAGCATCCAATCTAATCATCCACAATCCCTATTTTTCTTTTGTATATCTATTTTAAAACTAAGCGCTGTCAACTAAATGTAGTAACCAATGTCAACAAACTATATTTCATTCAGACATTTTAGCCATACGGAAGTAATAAAAAGGACTAAGGTTATAACAACCCATAGACCAAACTAAACTAAAAGATACTTAGCGTAGTTGAACCGTAAGTAACTGAGATAGCTAGTGTGGTTTAAAAAATGAAGTAATCAGTAATTATAGAAACCGTTGAGAGTGCCGTTTGTTCAAATCACTCTATAGACCGAGCTAATTGTAGAAACTTATAGTTAGTTACTTATGTACCATATTTTTTCTAATTAAATCCTTGGGTTCTTTTTAAAATTTTCATTTCTCATAGCCCATAGACTAGTTGATAGCCTCTTAAGACCGCAACCAATTTTGGTCCCAAGCTAAGCAGTGGTTTTAAGAATTTTTGAAGTTGATGTTGGAAAAAGTATTAAAAGTGATAGAATGATGAAATGGAAATACGTAATCCATATTGGGCCTCATATTGAGAGTTCATTAGCCCTTTCCTCAAGAGTAATGGTCGTTATTTCTTTGAGTAGGAAAAGGATGAGAAGGTATGGGTAATTGCTTCCGTGGAGACATTGGAGAGGAAAGTTGAGAGTGGTTTCTGGGATGGTTTGGATTTTGTTGAAATGTGAGTTGAAATGATGATATAAGACGCTGACCCAGGAGAAAGTGGGTTTGAATAGATGATAAAATCCATCTGCTCCATCATTAGGCAACTCCATTCACCATCAATTCATGGAGGACCAGTTCACGGGAGGAAATCCCAAATGGACGGAATCTACAACTAAAAGTAGAAGCCCCTGGTTTCATTAACTTCATTCTACGAGAGATTTTAGACAAAAGGTGGTGGAGAACTGAGGAAGGGATCCTACTAAATATTTCAGGTCCAAAATCTCCTAGATTTCCATTCATTGGGATTAATGAAGTTGAGGGCTCTGTCTGAGGGACACGCGTGAGGAAGACACATGTAATCCAAAACCCAACATGTCACTCTAATTATACTTAATTAAACTTTCCCTCCATCTCGACATGTCGTACATTCCAAAGGAGAGAAAGACAACTACAATTACAAGTCTCATCTACAGAAAATCCTCTCTTAGTAGGTCAGAGGAGTAATGTCTGGCATTTAATGTCGTCGACGACTGCTCTTGGTCGTACTGGCAAATTCCAATTCCATTTCCAGTTGGAGAGATTTCCCAGCTAAGCTCGCTAAGCTCACAACAACTTTATTATCGACTTTCTCCAAATGCTTGGTTAGGTTGACAAAATTCAGAAACTTTAAGTAAATTATTCTTCCAACCTCAAAAGTTTCAATTAGACTCCGCATGTGGTAAGTTACATGCTTACTAGAAATCATGTTTTACACTCCATTCCAATATTTGAATGTATTCGGAAGAGACTTATGTCAGATATTATAATTATAAGTGTCTTATAATTTTGGGACACTACGCTCCTTGAATTTCTTTTACGTGTTAAGTGTTAGTAATAGTTTGAGAAAGAGTATTGAAAAGTAGCGTGCTCTGCATAGAAATTCAAGTCTGCACAATCACTAGAACACAAGTTACGATATTTTTAAAATTGAGATTTTTGGGCGTTCTTTTGAAATCTGCCTAAGTCCATCACCTTAAGAATGTCAAAAAAATTTAAATTTAAATAATTCTAACTTTTATTCTTGTGATTATACAGATTTGATTTTTTACAGGGTATACTACTTTTCAATGCTCTTTATGAAACTATGAACNGTGTTCTTTTGAAATCTGCCTAAGTCCATCACCTTAAGAATGTCAAAAAATTTAAATTTAAATAATTCTAACTTTTATTACAGATTTGATTTTTTACAGGGTATACTACTTTTCAATGCTCTTTATGAAACTATCAACGCTTAACACAAAAAAATAGACTAGAGTGTTTCAAAAATTATAGGAAACTTTTTCCTCCAGCAAAGAACATATGCGATAAGTCTCCTCTGTATGACTTTAAGTATTGGAAATTGCCATGGGATGTGTTGATGTGTATAAGAGATTTTCCTTTCAAATTCGTTTATCTCTCACATAGCTGCCGTCAGAAAATTTAAAAAAATTTAAAATTTATTTTTTTAAATTTAATTGGAAGAAATTTTTTTAGAATTTGGCTAAGGGAAAGTAGGATATAATGAAATATGGTATACTGAATCCAAAAATTAATTTGATGATAGATGTGAGGTGATAAATG
>NIPM01002311.1:0-11305 GCA_002738285.1 Holacanthella duospinosa | reverse complement strand
CCAGTGCTTTTCAATAGCCTTCCCGACCTTTCCCGCATCCCACATGTGCATTCCCATAGCCCTCTCGACCTTTCCCGAATCCCTCACGTACTTTCCCACAGCCCCTTCCTTAACCTTTCCCGCATCCCTCCCGTTCATTCCCACACCCTACCCGACCTTTACCGCAACCCGCCCGTGTTTTTCCACAGCCCTCCCTTTTATTCCCACAGCTCTTCCGTTCATTCCCACAAAGGTGAGATTTTATTTCATCATATAATATGCACTTTGGCATCGCTGATGAGCACGACCGGATGTTTTTCCAGTCGCGCAGCCTCTAAAGCGACGAAAATCTGGAACCGGATTCAAATCCGGTCGCGCAGCTACGTTAGGGACCATTGGAGGGTAGGATGTTAAGAGCTAGAAAGCATAAGAAGGTAGCCATCTTTCATTGAACTTGACCAAATTTTGAGAACTAGACCTTGTGAAAAAAATTCCCATTAAAATGGGTTCTTCACTTTATTTAATTACAATATGTAAATTTTTCACAAAAAACAGGCTATGGGTGATGAGTGTCAGGAAAAGTGAAGTCGGCAAGGGACTTTCCTCACAGTAAATCCCAACCTTACTCGTTAAATAAGGAATTGTGCTTTATAAGGAAGAAATTGTTAGGTTGTTAGGTTGAAAAAATTGGGTTTAATAACGAGCTGGGGAACACAATTATCAAGACTAAAAGCAGAGTCTTATATCCGTTCTGGTCTTATATCCGTTGGTCTTTTATGAAATAGTAGTATATGTTGGAGCAAAATATAATGCCCCAACATACTACTGAAATTATTCACTCATTCTAAATGCATTTGATCAAACCAAACTATAAAAAATTGGGTCTTATAACCAATATGGACTTCTAACAAAAAGTCTTCTAATCGTCGACTGCTGTACTAGTTTTCCAGACCATTTGATAATTCAAGTCACGAGGTATCCCAATTGTACATTGAGCATCTGGTAACTCATATGAGCTCAACTCTACCGTACAAAACTGTAAATTGTATTAGTTTTGTATTCACACTTCAAATTTTATATTAACGTTATCAGCTGTCAATTCAAATGTTTCTACAATGAGTGAAGGTTACTAATTTTTTTAATTCAAGTATGTCGAGTATGACAAGTGATGGATAATGAAAATGAGACTAAGCTCATATAATTTGATAATAAGATTAAACTATTGTGGACTGGGCAGTCAGATTTAAGAATTGTACAATTACTACTTGTCCACAATTCGACGTTTCTCGGCAATTGTTCCAAAGTATTTGGAAATTGACACTTATTTTTAAACATGTTTTTTGAGTCATCTTGTTGCTATTATACTACAATTCAAACATTCGTGGTTACAGGACTTTTGTCATATTTTGTATACAATGCGTATTCCATCATTTCACCTATATTTGCACAGGTAAAGAAAAAAAATTTTTTTTTCATTTCAATATTTGGAATTTTAATTATGAAACTTGACAACATTGTAAAAAGTAAATTTATTTAAATAAAGAGTGTGTGTAACTTTCGTGTAATGTTTCATAACTTTTTAGGGAAAGCGTCAACTCTGTGAAGTACTAAAGCGTAAACATAATGAAAGACGCGAAGAATTTACACGCCTGCGCTCAATCTACAAAATGGGACCTGAAGAAAGACGAATCATGGCATTGAGTTGGGATGACCTTGTAGCAGGATTACAAACACGAAAACTGACTGCAACAAAAGTTCTTGAAGCCCATATAGCTAAAGTAAAATATTACAAAATTTAAAAATAACAGTGTGTTACATAATGTAAAAGTAACTTCAAGACATTTCTCAGGGCCGGAATCAAATTTTGAAAAAGCGCGAAAAGTTTAAATTTTTTAAAGAACATAATTTACATATAAAATGTATTCCATGCTTCCTCACTAATGTTTCTTGATTTTCTAGGCTCTTGACATTTCTGAACAATCCAATCCTGTTACAGATTTTATACCTCTTGCCCATGTGAGTAAAATTGGCTCTCTAGTGTAAAAAATTTTTTTTTAAATTACAAATTAATTTTATTTTAGGAATGGGCAAAAGAGTTGGATGATTTGGAAGAGGTCAAAGGACCACTCCATGGAGTACCATTTTGTCTAAAAGAAGAATTAGATGTGGTAGGAATGGATTCCACATTGGGTTTTGCAAAACGTTTATACAAACCCGCCACTGAATCTGCTGTCATTGTTAAAGTATTGCAAGAACTTGGAGCAGTTCCATTTTGTAAAACAAATCTGTACGATAAAATCTACTAGAGAAAATTAATTTTTGGAAATTTAAAANTTGAAAAAATATTTTTTTTTTGTATTTTTATAGCCCCCAGACCCTCTTCAGCTACGGCGGTGACAATCCAATTTTTGGAAATACTATCAATGGACGCAACAATAAATTAGCCTCTGGTGGAAGCAGTAGTGGGACAGCGGCTCTTATTGCAGCCGGAGGAGCTCATTTTGGTACAGGTTCAGACGTAAGATTATTAATATATTGTTTAAAATAATTTCAAAATATAGAGATAACCAATGAAAAATTGGAAAATTGAACTGATAATTTTCTGGAGTCCTCAGATCCGGTTGTTATAAAGGGCTGTTGTTATATATTGTATAACAACATTATGTTGTTGTAATGTTGTTTAGTATTCCGCATGGCTCAGCTTTTGAGCCACTGGCCACTTGAGCCATGACTCATGGCTCACCAGAGCAGTGAGCCAGCTCATGAGCCATGGCTCTGGCTCCGCACTTTTGTTGAGCTGGCTCATGAGCCAGAGCCATGGCTCAACATAAAAAAATTTTTTTTTTCACGTTAATATGAACATTTTGCTAAAAGTGAGAATGACCTATTGAGAATAAGTTAACACAAATCATAATTGTGAACTGGCTAAAGGCAAATTTACTTTCAGTGACCAAAAATTCCGAAAATTAAAAAAAAAAGTGATGATTGAAAGAAAAAAAATGAAAAATTAGGGGAAAAGTGGAAGAATTTAGGGGAAAAGTTGAGCCATTGAGCCATGGCTCACAAGTTTCTTTGAGCTGGCTCATGAGCCATGGCTCTGGCTCAAAATGACTACATGAGCCAGAGCCATGCACTGGCTCTGGCTCAGAAATTTTTGTGAACCAGCTCGAGCCAGAGCCATGCAGAACACTAGTTATTATAAAGAATTGTACGGAAAAAGTATGGAAAATATTAGAAAAAGTTTTAGTTTCCCCAAAGTTGTTAGGTGCTTAGGTTATTTTTCACCAAAAATTTTAACCTTAGATCATAATTTGCATGAAACCTTGTATCCTAATTCTAAATGACAAAAATTTTGGCGACTATTGTTATAACACGACAGAAATCTAAAATCCTTTAGGAACAATGATGTTGTTTTAGCGGGAATGTTATAATGATGTTATTTAACCGACAAGTTTAACCTTATAAGTTTCATAAGAGTAAACAAGAACCAATTCTTGTATTATTATAATAGGATTGTTGTTATATCCAAATCTTATAATCATCTTTGACTATTATAATTTTATAAAAAATTATTTTTATTTATAATAATAGAGAGATTTAAGTATTAGGTTTATATTTGAAATGAACCTTAATATGAGATTGGCACCAAAAATTAGTGACGTAGAAGAACCTTCTCCTTCCTATGGACTTTTATTCCGTATCTCAAAAACTCAATTCCAGACCTAGTATTTAAATCTCTCTAATGATAATGATTAATGAATAATCTAGTTACACTAATGCATACGTATACTTAATTTTATCAATAGATTGGCGGAAGCCTGCGCATTCCGGCTCACTTTAATGGTGTCGCATCTTTGAAACCGACGCCGGGAAGATTAAGCCTAAAAGGAGGTACGGCACCTATTGATGTTTCTATTGGTATTCGGCCTACCTTAGGTATCATCGCCAGTACACCTGTTATTGTTACTTTTGTAATGGAGAAAATGCTGGAATTTGGGCATCAATTAAAATATGATCATCTTGTACTACCAATACCTTGGAATACCTCTGTAATTTTCAATTAACTTCATTCAATTACTATAAAATTATTCTATAAATTTTCATTTTTTAGGCTTTGGAATCAAAAAAGAATCTCCGAATTGGTTATTTCACATCTATACCATTCTTACCAACTATTGGTGACTCGGGTGACATGGTACTCAAAGCAAAAAAATCTTTAGAATCCTTAGGTCACACACTTGTTCCTTATGAAATGCCTGATTTATACTCATTTATGAGCATAAATGGGGATATAATGTTATCTGGTAGTTTGAAACTATTGAAAAAATCTTTGTAAGTTTTCTAGCATAGGTTGATACTTCCAAGACGAATGTGAATAGTATATTTTTTACATATATTTTACAGGGAGCACGAACAAATTGCTGATTCGATAAAAATTTTGGTGAATGCGTCGTATATGCCAAAATGGTTAATGCGCATGATTGGGATAATATTTAGGTCGAAAGTGATTTCATCTCTTTATTCTACGCGTATGGCAGTTAATTTTGATCGAGGCATCAATTCAGTCAACGATTTTTATGAAGCGACTGGAAAACTTAATACAATTACGAAAAAAGTTGTTACGGAGTGGCAAAAATTAGAATTAGATTGTTTAATTTCTAATGTCTACCATGTGCCCGCACCACCCTCAAACTCTCCTCTGATTGGACCATGTATGTAATTATTAATATTTTTTTTTCATTTATCTGAATTATAAATAATAATGTTTTGTATCTAGCTCCATATGTCATACTTTGGAATTTGGTAAGAAAATATTCAATTTTTCATATATGTATATCCTTATATATATTTCATATTGTAGGGATATAATTATATATGTGCGAAAAACTACTTTTGATCTTTTATGCTGGAAAAAATTATGTATTCGGCTAAAATTATGTCCAAATTTTTTCTATAAATTACTAGGAAAAAAGTTTACGGTCCAAATAGTATTATTTTACGTGAAAGAACTTGTAAAGTAGAGAGGCGAATTTTTTATATCAAGTCACAGGAATCAATGAGTCAAAAGTTAAAATTTGTTAAAAAATAGGTATTTTGAAACATATTTCAGTAAGTGATGGAAATCTCGGAAATTTTTTCGAAGACATCTATTGTTTAATAAATCATAACTTTTGACTTTTTGACAGCAGTGATTTGATATAAAAATTTCCTTCTATAATTTTGCATCTACTTTCATGTAAAAATACTACCTGGACCTGAAAAAAAAAATGTTCAAAATATTGAAAAAACGTGGACATAATTTTAGTTGACTACTTTCTCTAGCAAAGAGAACGAACCAAACGTAGTGTCACTCCAGGGGGTGGCGTACAACATAGAGATGGTTTTGAGAATAAAATTGTCTGGGAATGACGTCATTGTTCTGCACTTCGAATTCCCTAAGTGATACGTTAATAGACTGAAAACTTATCGTAGATTACGAATTTGACATCCATTGTTGGCGGTCAAGTCAAATTTTGCAAAAATTTTGTGAATTTGTGCCAAAAAAAAAATTTTTTTTTTAGCATGACTTACCCAATGGTATTGGTCGGGATTTCAGCAAGTTATACGTGAATCGACCAGAAATTTCATGCAGACTAGGATTCTGACATCAATCATTGGATGTCAACAACCTAAACCTAAAGAAAATGTAACAACCTAACTAACCTAAAGAGAACTAGTGACCTAACAGCCTAAAAGCAAACCTAAAGATAACAAAAAAAATTTAAAGAAAAATTTAACAACCTAAAACTAAAAAAAACCTAACATCCTATACCTAAAAAACCAAACCTAACCCTACAAGAAACCTAACAAATTAAACCTAAAGAAAACCTAACTACCTAAACCTAAAGAAAACTAAACAATCTAAACATAATAAAACCTAACAGCCTAAACCTAAAAAAGCCTAATAACCTAAACCCATAAAAAATCTTAAGAAATTGCATCCTCTACATCTCATTGCTTATAAATATTTAAATAATATAAATAATAAAAATTAAAAAGAAATTGAAAAAATATCCTTTTTGCTTAAAAAATTCGACTTGACAGCATACATCAAAAACCCCAATTAGCCTCAGTAGGCAAGGACCCATCGAGCGCAGGTGGGAATATCCGGGAGGGCTGTGGGAATACATGGAAGAGCTGCGGGAATGAAAAGGGGGATGCGGGAATGCATGGGAGGGATGCGGGAATGTCCGGGAGGGTTATGGGATTACGCGGGAGGGCTGTGAAAAAATCCTGGAGGGTTGTGGCAATGCACGTGGGGCTTTGGGAATTTCAGGGAGGGCTGTGGGAACGCATGGGAGGGCTTTGGGAATGACGAAATATGCGGGAATGCATGAGAGGGATTCGGAAATGTCCGGGAGGGCTGTGGGAATATCCGGGAGGGCTGTGGAAATATCCGGGAGGGTTATGGGAATATCCGGAGAGCTATGGGAATTTCAGGGAGGGCTGTGGGAATGACAGGGGAAATGCGGGAATGCATGGGATGGATGCGGAAATGTCTGGAAGGGCTGTGGGAACCCGCAGGAGGGTTGTGGGAATCCAGGCGAGGATGCAGGAACGCAAGGGGTGGCTGTGGAAATTTCTTAGGCGCTTCTAGTAGTTACCATTTCTAGAAGGACGGATATTTTTTCATTCGCTTAGGCCACTGGTATACCGAAAACCTTTACCCACAATGGCATGGATTTAAAAGTTTTTGATTTATCACGCCAAATTGATGACCTCTAAAGGTCAAGCGAGATGGTCAGTGGATAAAGCAGACTCTTTTGAGCGAATTCCTAAATCCTCAGATTTAAAAATAAATAAACTTTTGTGTATTTGAGATTTTAGAAAAGGATTGAAGAAAATCCATTCGTTTAGGCCTTTAAGATTATATCATATTCTTTAAAAAAAAATTTTTTTTTTTGGCACAAATTTGTTAAATTTTTGCAAATTTTGACTTTACCGGCAACAATGAATGTCAGATTCGTAATCAACGCTAAATTCCCAGTGGATTAACGTATCAGTTACCAAAATGCCAGAGGGAGGAGGGTGGCTATTCTACAAATAAGCCATTCTCATTGTTTATAATAATCCAATTTTTATTATAACAAGCAAATATTTGCTGGAGATTCATCGTTTTCCAAAAGAAAAATCGTTGACTTTGATCTGGCTAAATCGGTGCAAAAGAAAAGACAAAATTAACTTATCCATTGCTGTCATTTGCTCAAAGCATTTCGAACTTTTCGGTTTTGAAATAGACAAAATGCAACACTTATGACAAGGGTTGAATGTTTGAATTTCATTTTCTCCAAAGATTTTTCCACCTGAATATTGTAAAAGCTTCCTGGAATTCTAAAAATTATTCTGGGAAAGCTTAATCAGAATTACAATTACTAAAAATTACAATCAAACTTTTAAATACACAGAGAAAATTAAATGTCAACGAAAGGACTTTCTGCAAGTCTAAAATTAAAATAAAGGCTAAACAATTAACGAAATAAATAATATTGTTGTGAAAAATTAATCAATTGTTTGTACACTTTTACGCGTCAAAATAAAATGCATATCTGATTTTAAAATTCAAGTTAAAACAGTCTAAATTCATCTAAAGTATGAATAAGGNGTCAAAATAAAATGCATATCTGATTTTAAAATTCAAGTTAAAACAGTCTAAATTCATCTAAAGTATGAATAAGGAATGTTGTTTAGATGTGAACTTTGAGAGAATGCAGAACAGTGACGTCACTTCTACTTGAGAAAAAGAGAATTTGAGAAGAGATTGTACACCGCCATTCCCTTATCTTAAGTTCCCTGGTGTCACTCTCGTCTATAATTGCGTCGAGAACTGTACTTTCAACTTTTAGTACAGTGTGTTTCAAATTTGAGTTGGGTTTTGGCCGAAAAAAAAATTTGAACAAAAAATAACATTAAACTTGTACAGACCATTAAGATTCAACCATTCGCTTAATTTGACGTTGTTCAATAGTCTAAATTTTGTTTTAAATAATTTTGCGCCAAATACGAATTACGACAAAATATTTGAAAACCTATATATTTAATTTAGTTGGAATTTCCCGCTGGTGTAGTCCCAATGGGTACAGAGTCAGGCAAAAAAATTGATGAATTTGATGACGAAGGTGACTGGGCATTGAAGACGGCAAAGGAGGTAAATTCAAACTGAAATAAATTTTGAGTGATTTAAATTGAATTTGTTTTTTTCGTTTCAGGATGTCAAAAAATCCATCGGTGCACCAATTGGAGTACAAGTGGTAGGACTACCTTATCAAGATGAAATGACACTCAGAATAATGAAGGAATTATGGCGTGCAACCACATCCAATTTTATCTTGAATTTTTAATTTACATANTTACGTTTATTTTGAAATGTATCTTGCTTTTTCCGATTGAAATCAAATTTTAAACTAATTTCTAAAAATTTCATTTGTAAGGCTTGCTTTCAAGCGGGTAAAAATTGCGTAAATTTCTCAAAAATGAGTAACTTACTTTAATCGAAACACTATTGGCTGTAATGCTTAAGCATAAGGTTAGCTTAATAAACATAGGCATATCTCTGAGCTATGAGATTTACAAAATATTGTTACAATTTTTCTATGTCAAAATAGAAGAATCTTCAACTCGTAACTTCAAAACTAAAAAACTTCAAATTTAATGAAATTAAGTTTTATTCTAAGTTTCAACTGCCCCTTGTGGAGAAAATACTAAGTGAGTTATTATGAAAAACATCTCTGAAAAAGGTGAGAAGAAAGTGATGATCAAATTTCTGAAAAATTAAAAGATGAATCGAATGAATTATTAAGTATTACTTGTTCCCAAAATTTGAGAAGTAAGACGCAAACGTGATGAGTAATTGAATTAGAATCATGGGGTTGTAATTCATGTTGTATTTATCAAAAAGAAAGTTTATTTAAAATACCAAACGTTTCGACTTGTCTTTTTCAGTGGCTGAAATAATTGAATATTTGAATATGGAAGAATTAATAATTGAGTAAAGAAATTTGTAAAAGTTGGAGTCGGCAATTGTAGAAAAGTTTGCTTGAGTTTTTCCATTTTGAAAATCATGTTATGCCGATTTCCTTGGAACTGAGAAAGCCAAAACGTTCCCAAAAGTTCATTGGAATTGGCGAAAATATCCACAAAATTCAGCCAAAATTTTTTTGTTGATGCTAGTAAGAGTTTTTCAAACAGGTCTATTTAATTTCACATAGACCTGTGTAATTTTACAGATTTTCTCATCCTTACCACTTGCAAAAAGTAGACATAGGATGCTGAATTTGTTGGGACATTTTGTAGATGACTCGTGGAGCATTTCTAGGTACAGGGCTCACCAAAATAATCCGGGGCATAGAAAGTCGCTTTCACCAAAAAAATAAATTTGAGACTGCAAATAAATATCGCGAAACACAAAAGTTGGAGGGAATGAAGTTAGATTAATGTTTGAGAAAACAAACAGCACCAGAGAGGTGAGAGAATAATCTCGAAAGTCGAGGAGGTATGGTAACTTATATCTATTTCACCTCACTCAACAGAGAACCTGCCAAACACCTTTTTTTCTCTATGCTTTGCTCCATTGCTTTGCATTAGAGTATCTGATCTAAACAGATATTTTATAGTGATATTGAAACGGTGAGCGACGCCACCGTAAATTTATAATTATTATTATAATTAAAATTATTATTTTTCAATGTTAATATTTTGCTGCGAGCCAAGGCTCGCAGACTTTGGATAATTTAATTTACAAATGTGTAGTTTTTTGTAAAAGAAAGGATGAGGATGGGTTTAGGGGCTCCTGATTGGTTGTTTTTTATCTCCCCATGCAGTTCCAAACCAAAAGAAAAAGGAACTGCATGAGGAGTTTTTGGTCGTGTTTTCGTCAGTTGGGTTTTGGGCTCTGGGATCATCAGTTGGTCCAAGAGAAGTTCTTTTCTTTGTAAAATAAAAATAGTTTTCGTTATTTTTGTTTTCGTAAGTCAGTCGGTCTGTTATTGTCATTTATTGTGTGAATCGTCAGTCGTGTCAAGAGGTCAGTGGGTCGTGGGTCGTCGGTCGTATTTGTCCATCGTCCATTTGTCCAGTCGTCATTCGTCTGTCTGTCAGGTTCGTGTTGGGTTTTTGGTATTTGGGATTTTGGTGGTGTACTCTGTCTTTCTTGTCTCGTTTGTCCTGTCAGGAGACAGGACAGAGAGTACATCGTCACAAGTGGTGGAGAGTCATCGTCGGTCAGCGCTCCTCTGCGCTATTGTTCCAAGAAATTGGTTGCTTCTTGGAAATTCTCTAGAGGATTAGTTCCTCGAGAATTAAATCTGAATTGGTTTCAGATTAATCAGATAGGTTCTGATTTTCCTTCGGATAGGTTCCGTTGGAAATAATTTTCTGAATAGGTTTCAGAAAATCGGATTCGTTCCGAGTTTCCTGTGGATAGGTTCCATTGGAAACAATAATTTTCTGAATAGGTTTCAGAAAATCGGATTTGTTCCGAATTTCCTGGATTTGTTCCGTTGGAAAGCGATTTTCTGGATAGGTTCCAGGAAATATTGGATAGGTTCCAATACTTCTTACGGATTTGTTCTGTTGGAAGCTGATTCTGCGGTTTTGTACCGCTAAATCGTTCAGATTTGTTCTGAAAAAGAGTAAATTTCCTGGATTTGTTCCAGAAGTTTTGGATTTGTTCCAATTAACTCTTCGGATTTGTTCCGAAAACTGTTAGTTTCTTGAATTTGGTGGATTTGTTCCGCCAATTCGTTCGGATTTGTTCCGAATAATACCTATTGTTTTAAATTTGTGGATTGGTTCCACAAAGTATATCGGATTTGTTCCGAAAATAGTAATTTTTAAGAATTTGGTGGATTTGTTCCACCAATTTCATCGGATTTGTTGCCGATTCTATTGGATTTGTTCCAATAGAACCATTTCTAGTGGATTCGTTCCACAGAAAGTTAAAAATTTGGCAGATTTGTTCTGCTAAAGTGACTAGATTTGTTCCATTGTTGAGTATTGTTGTGGATTTGTTCCATAATTAGCATAATGGCCACCGGAAGGCCTGCATCAGTGCCGGCCATAGGTGCCGTTGTTGAGTCTGCTGTGTCGCAGACAGACCTTAAGTCCGTCTTAAGGTCAATCCCGAAATTTGACGGGAAAACGGACGTAGATTTGTTCTGCGCCCGTTGCGACGCGGTCTTGGTGGCCACGTCAGCCGACTGTGGTTGGCTTATCCTTAATTTTCATCAGTTAATTGAGAGTGAGGTCTCAGACTGGTGGAAATTCAACCAGGCAAAGTTCATTATGGACT
>NIPM01002309.1:0-10352 GCA_002738285.1 Holacanthella duospinosa | reverse complement strand
TCGGCTTAAATTTTAAACCAAACAAGAAAGTCACCGATACCTTAGAAAATAAAACGTAACCAAAACTGAAGGCATAAAAGTTAAAAAGTTTATGCGAATTGACAAATCTATATTTCAAAGTTGTAACCAAGGTTGCTAGGGAAAAACCCTTAATTTATTTTTGAAGTCTTCGGATGTGAAAAGTTATAATAATTCAATAATTGAATTTGAAATAAGTTTAGAATTTTTTTAAAAATATTTCCAATTTAGGAAATACCCGCATCCGGGCATTTTGAAATATATTTGTCAAAAACTAAAAACTTGATCAGGAATTTTGGAGATTTTTCAAATTTAAGAAATACAATTTAGGAATCCTGGTACTATTAGAAAATTGGTTTAGAAGAGCACTTGATCAAATTTTGATATAGGTCCCTACGTTGACCCAAGTGTTCACTTTCGTGACCTCTAGACGTCAAGCAAATATTTTCACAAAGCTACTCCCAACAGCAAACTTTGCTTATGGGAACTANAGGATAAATTTTACAAGTCAAAACTTGTATTTTCAATAGACCTTTCGAGTTTAGTGATCTCATTTGTGGACGCTTACAATGTACTACTTTCTCATGACCTTTACCAACAAAACATCCATGAATTCTGATTAAATTTATCAGGGAAGGATAACACAAAATATTTCCGAACGATAACTTTCTCCAGTAAAGTAAATGAACCCAAAATGATTACTATCTATAAATAGTAAATACTTTTGGTTACAATAATAATAATAATAATTTTTATAATAATAATAATAATAATAATTTGTCATGTCCTATTCACTTTCAATAATTCACTTTAGTTGCTTGACCCACTTTCAGGAAATAGCTTCTACTGATGTTTGGGTTCAAAGTACTTGGTTACATCTTCACTGACTATGGTTCATTTTGCTGGAAAAAAATAAAAAATATTTTTGCGTTATAATTCTCTTACAAATTTGTTCCAAACCCGAAGATATTGTATTCCAAAAATCTTTGCAAAGTATTCATATACGTTTGAAAAAATTAAATCAATAGGTTATAGGATCAAACATTATGAATTGTTGTAAATTCAAATTTTGGAAACTATATTGTTGGAAGGAAGCCATACTGAAGTCAAATTAGAGTTATTTAATGTCGTATGTTACCATCTATTACTAGCTCTAATCCCAACAGTCAACTCACTGATAGCGATGGCGCAAGTGAATGCACAGTAGAAGCTCAAACAAGAATGATGGACCTTGATTGGAGCAACATTTAATTTATTTTTGAATTGCTCAGTTGGAAAAAATTATGATAATTCGATAATTCAATTTGAAATGACATTAGCAATTTTGTAGATATTCCCAATTAGGGAAATATTCCCATTTTGAAAAGTATTTGTCAAAAACTAAACTAGACAAATTTTAATATGAAAAATTAGGTTTGGGTGTAAAATCAAATCAGGAATTTTGAAGATTTTTCATATTTAGGAAATACAATATTTTAGAAATACAATATTTAAAAAATACAATTTAGGAATCCGGACACTATGACGAAATCGGGCTAGAAGTGGACATGGTCGATGCGATAAATTTGGAACTCAAAACTTGTATTTTCAATAGACCTTTCGAGTTTAGTGATCTCATATGTGGACGCGTAATTTTACTTTTTTATAATATTTACCAACAAAGTATCCTTGAAGTCTGATTAGATTAATCGGGTAAGGATAATGCAAAACATTTTCGAACGTTTACTTTCTCCAGCAAAGTGAGTAAACGCAATGTGATGATGACTTTTTCTAGATATTAATCACTTTTCAGTTTTTGAACAAACTGGCAATGAGTGCCTGTTATGTTTTTGAAAAATCTAAAATTTTCAGGTTTCGCAGAAACGGAATTGGAGCCTGAATTTGGTGTTTAAATGACATATTTCGAAAAAGATGACAAATTTTTGGTGCAAATACTGAAACTGAAGGGAGTCTAAACGTGACTTTAAGTAATCAATCAAATAATTCCACAAACATACATTTCCACATTTTCTGCCGTTGTATAAAATGTCTTCCTGAATCCACAAATAACGGCCAAATTTGCACCCTAGAAAATGAATACAATTCATAAAAGTATAAATATAGGTAAATATGGGTTATTAAAGTTAACTTTTTGATCAGAGCAAGGTCCTTAGTCAAGTTACGACTAAAAGATGCAATGGATAACTCAGAGAGTTAGTTTTTATTTGGAATTAAAAAAAATTAAAAGTTCTGGAAGCTAAAGGCCTGTTTAAAAATTTTTAGGAGGTCATGATTATATGCCGAGTTTCAAGTAAACCAAACAGGTCTCTACGGTTACCTACGTGTTCACTTTCGTGATCTCTGGACGTCAAGCAATATTTTCACAGAGCTATTTCCAAAAGCAAACTTTCCTAATGTGAACTACTACTGATAGACGATCACGATTCTGTACCATAAACTCCACAGCATTAGAGATTTTTCGACAAATGTTGCCTTAGGTTGGGTAGGGTTGTACATTTACGCGTTAAAAAAATTTCTAAGTTCACAGGACTAAGGTCAAGGGTCATCAAGGACTCCATTTCCTTCAAATTGACCAATAATGGCGTCTAATGTGACCACTATCACGCAAATTTAAGAGGGTTTTGTAAAAATTTGACACTTATTAAACCGAAAACAAATAAACCTGTTATAAATTCTATATTCTGCAGTCGTCAAAAACTTTTATTCGACAAAAATTACTTAGATAAATTTTGCTGAAAAAAAATAAAAAATAATTTTGCGTTATAATTCTCCAAACCCGAAGACATTGTATTCCAAATTTTTTTTACAAAGTATTCATATGCGTTTGAAAAAATCAAATCAATAGGTCATAGGATCGAACTTTTCTGATCATGTCATATTGGAATTATTTATTGTCGAAAGTACGATCCATCACTAAACCTAATCCTAACAATCAACTCACTGATAGCGATGCCGCAAGTGAATGCACAGTAGAAGCTCAAAGTAGAATGTTTTACTATAATTGGAGAAAAATTTCATTTATTTTTGACGTCTTCGGATGGGGAAAATTATGATAATTCAATAATTGAATTTGAAATGACATTAGAAATTTTGTAGATATTGCCAATTTCCGAAATACCCGCATCCAGGGAATTTGAAAAATATTTGGCAAAAACTTAACTTGACCAATTTTGATTGGGTGTAAAATTTTATCAGGAATTTTGGAGATTTTCGAAATTTAGGAAATATCAACATCCGGGCACTATGAAAAAATCGGGTTAGAAAAGTACTTGGTCCAATTTTGATGGGATAAATTTTGGAACTCAAAATTTGTAATTTCAATAGACTTTTCGAGTTCAGTGATCTCATTTGTGGACGCGTACTATTACTTTCTTATAATCTTTATCAACGAAACACCCTTGAAGTCTGATTAGATTAATCGGGGAAGGATAACGCAAAACAATTTCTCCACGAAAGTCAATGAACCCAATGTGATGGCTCTCTAAAGATAGTAATCACTTTAGATTATAATAATTATAATAATGATAATAATAATAATAGTAATAATAATAATAATAATAATAATAATAATAATAATAATAACTTGTCTTGTCCCATTCACTTCCAATAATTCACTTTCGTTGCTTGACCCACTTTCAGGAAATAGCTTCTATCGATGTTTGGGTTCAAGCTACTCGCCTAAACTTTCACTGACTATGCATTCGTTACTAATGCTAACCATGTCGATTGACTCAGAAAGCGTTTCAAAATCCTTATCCTCATCCTCCGGACTTATACGGTATTTCGATTCCTTAAAGAGAGATAATAACTGTAGGGACGTTTTTTCAGTATTCAAAATTGATTCGAAAGTGGTGTTAGATCTAACACGAAACACTCCATCCTTCGACTCAATGACAATCTTAACTAAACTGTATTCTGTTTTTTCTCTAAAGATAAAATTAACGAAGAAAAATGTTATCGTAATAATTTTATCGTAACAAATGATTTTTTAGGAGATCATGATTATGATGCCGAGTTTCAAGTAAATCAAATAGGTCCCTACGTTGACCCAAGTGTNAATTTTTTAGGAGATCATGATTATGATGCCGAGTTTCAAGTAAATCAAATAGGTCCCTACGTTGACCCAAGTGTTCACTTTCGTGACCTCTAGACGTCAAGCAAATATTTTCACAAAGCTANAATAGGTCCCTACGTTGACCCAAGTGTTCACTTTCGTGACCTCTAGACGTCAAGCAAATATTTTCACAAAGCTACTCCCAACAGCAAACTTTGCTTATGGGAACTACTGCTACACGATTACGATTCTATACCTTAAACACCACATCATTAGAGATTTTTCCACAAATGTTGCCTTGGGTTGGGGAGGGCTGTACATTTACGNATACCTTAAACACCACATCATTAGAGATTTTTCCACAAATGTTGCCTTGGGTTGGGGAGGGCTGTACATTTACGCGTTGAAAAAATTTCCAAGTCTTTTGAAAACAAATTTTTAGGATGTTTGAATTTTTCCAATAATCTTGAGATTTGATGACTTTTAAGTCTTAAAAAAATTTATTACAAATTTTTAAATTTTTTCAAAAAAAAATGGAATGTTTGCATTTCTCAACAAATCATTAGATAGTTTTGGTTTTTACATAACTTTTTTTTACCTCATGTCAAAAATTGACAAAAAAATTTATGTTAACTTGATTTTAGGTTTATGCATTACATCGACACAATTAGGNTTTATGTTAACTTGATTTTAGGTTTATGCATTACATCGACACAATTAGGGTTTGACATTTGAATATTTTGAACTTAAAATAAAAATTGTAGTTGAATCTGTAGATTTCCCGCCTTTTTTTTTTAAGTCAAAATTTTTAAGTTGACATAAGACTCGACGTAACGTAAAAAAATAGCGCCACCTAAAATTTTTAAGTGGCGCATAACTCATCTCCACAGTTGTCATTTACCAATTTTTTTGTCAATCGAAGTTAAGTCAACCTTATTTTTTACGTCAAGTTATTAGGTAAAAAAACCCTAACTAGACACTTGAATATATTTGCGGTTGTTAGGTTAGGTATTGGTATCAATATAAAAACTTACAACTAATCTGGTTTGGCAATTTTGTTGATTTTAAGAAGAAAAAAAATCAAAAATTTCGATTTTATNAAAACTTACAACTAATCTGGTTTGGCAATTTTGTTGATTTTAAGAAGAAAAAAAATCAAAAATTTCGATTTTATTAAATTTTAGAATCAGATATTTTTTTTTGATTTAAATCAAATTTTTTTAGTTTTTATTTTAGTGTTATTCTTTCTCTTAAATTTAATTCAATCAATTTACTTAGTAAAAAATCGGAAGCTTTAACTTAAAATTCCGTTATGGTTTAATTTTACTGCATTCGAACAACAAAGCTATTTTTCTGATAAACGTCGAAGAAGAAAAACCAATTGTGACGCTTTTTCTTTTCCTAGGAGGTTTATTATACAGTCAATCTACAAATCTTAAACGCAATGGATCTGAATTTTGGCTCCTGCTTTTTTACTAGAGAAAGCAAATTCGGTTTTTTAACGAAAAGTTTTTGTCACAAATTGGGGTATCTGTGTAACAAAACTAAAATTAACTATTTAAAAACTCTTTAAAAAATTAATGACTCAAAGAAATTATTTTACTAATGAAACCAATTAATGCTTCCCAAATTAACAACTTTGATGAATGCATCATGATCGCAATTATTCTCACACAATGTAGGTAAGTGTTAGTGCAAGTACAAAATGTGTGTTCTAGTCGCAGTTAAAACTTGATGCACAGTTAGTGATACACCTCGCACCCCAACCACGAAACATTACTTGCGGAAATTCTAACGGTTAAACTTAGAGGTTTCGAGAGTGAGAGTAATAATATAGAGTAAACTCAAAATAAAAGTTTTTCTGTGAAGCNGGTTAAACTTAGAGGTTTCGAGAGTGAGAGTAATAATATAGAGTAAACTCAAAATAAAAGTTTTTCTGTGAAGCGAGACATAATTTATTTGTAATCTAAGGAAAAAATAGGTTTAAGTGTCAAAATTTGTCAATTTAGGAAATACCCGAACCCGGAAATTATACAAATTCAGGGTTACAAAGTGAAGTTGACCAATTTAAATAGAAAAAAATACGAATGGAAGACACATTTTGTAAGAAATTTTGGACATTTACTCAATTTGAAAAATACCTGAGGCAGATACCCGAATACGGGTATTATAAAATTTTTCAGGTTAGAAACTAAACTTCACCAAATTTTGTCAGAAATTCTGGAAAATTATTCAATTCGGAAAATTCTAGAATCCGAAAGTTATAAAATTTTCCAGGTTAGAAACTGAACTTCATCATTTTGAATGGAAAAAAGAACGATTAGGTACAAAATTACGTAAGGAATTTTGTAAACTTATTAATTTTGGAATATACCCGTAATCCATTCGTAATTTTTTTCATCTAAATTGGTCGACTTTCTTTGTAATCCGGAATTTGGATAATACCCGGGTTCGGGTATTTTCTAACTTGACAAAATTTTCAAATTTACCAAATTTGCCAAATTTTGACACCTAATTTCCCTTTTTCTTTCCGAAAAGATCAAGAATAAATTATATCTCACTTCACTGAAGGTCGGAATTATTATCTTGAGTTTACACTATATTATTACTCTCACTTTCGAAACCTCAGATATTAACCGATATTAACCGATAGGATTTCTGCTAGTAATGTTTCGTCATTCCAACCTGCACAAGTGAGACTAGAAATTTTTCAGTTAGGTGTGACTGCTATGCTGGTACAACAGGGTGCAATCTTAAATTTTTGAAATAGATGCGTGTGCGGGGCGGTAATAAATTTCCAAAACAGATGAGAATATAGTAGGCCACACCTTAAACGGTCACTAGTGGTTAATTTTTTGATAATGTTTACAGATTTACCACCAGTTGATTTTAGACTAATTGACGGGGGTATACTTACGCGAGTAAGATTAAAAGATGTAGATGCAATTAAAATTAGGGTTAGCGAAACTTCTTTCTTCATTCTATAAAATTTCCAAACTCAGCTAATAAATTAGAAACAGTCAATATACTCCGTTACTCGGTTTCTCAGGTGTGGAAGTAGGGCTACTGGGTAAATTTTCTCTAGTGAAAACAACGCTAACTGGAGTAATATTAAAATCCAGATTCAGAATTTATACGAGATTTATTAGTTAGTTGTTGACTTAAGCTCATCCACCTGGAATGAATTAAGGTGGAAGAAATGCACGCTTTTGCATTTAACCTTGACAGCATTTTGCTAATAATAACCTTTGATAGGCATATTATTAATTGGCTTCTTCGTAGATCATCAAAACTGCAGTAGATTAATATCACAATCGCATTTTTTGATAATCGGAAACTAAAAAATGCAAAATATTTCAGTAAAGTTACGTAAAATTTAATCAATAATTAGAAATTAGATTATATCGAATTGACATTAAATATTCAAAACGATTGCTTGTCTTTAATGGGTAGTATAATGGTAGAGAGAGGCTATCGTAAGTAAATAATTTAACAGAAATTTTGTTTTATGGCGCCGGACATTGATAGCTTGTTAATACATATATAACAGACAATACAGCAATTTCCACATTAAAGTTTACATTGCTTCTTCTCCTTTCCCCAAAAATGACCAAGGTGACTTAATGTGCACGTAGAATCAAAAATGGAAGGAACTTATCCAGCATGCTACAATTCGGCAATAGCTAAGAAGTTAAGGGGGCGAGTTGGGTAATCAGTATTTGTTTGATTTAATCACTAGTTCAACCATTGATTGATTGATCCAAAAGTCAATTGACCAGGATTTGGATTAACCTCAAAACTTAATATCTTGAAAATAACTTCCCGAAGGTTTGTTTTCATAAACATGTGATAATGAATTTAATTTGTTCTGGAGTCTGAAGATTAGTGTATNTTAACCTCAAAACTTAATATCTTGAAAATAACTTCCCGAAGGTTTGTTTTCATAAACATGTGATAATGAATTTAATTTGTTCTGGAGTCTGAAGATTAGTGTATTGTTGAAATTTCTTATATTCAGAACTCAACACTGCAATTCATGTAACAATGTCCTTGGGTTATAATAAGATTAATAGCAAAAGAGTTTAAAAAATTAGTGGTGAGTTTAGTGCATTTCAATTCAGGTCACAAACTGTATTCATACTCAAGGACGGTGATGGTTCATCACGTCCACATACTCTGCAGTGGTGAGTTCTCACAAAACCTTACATTAAATTAATTGCAGTAGAAATAATTAGGGGATTTTGCAACAATTCATTGTAAGTGTTGCGAGATTTATATGCACGCTCACACATTTTAGTCCAGATACTCAAGATTGTCATCATCGTGCTATTTTTAGTGTATTTCTTCATTCATAGGCTTAATTAAGTTGATATGGGTGACAGTTTGAAACAATAATACACAATAGGGATAAAACCATCGACACCAACAAGCTCTAAGTCTATAAGTAATGTGTGCAACCTCGCCAGATTATTAGATACAGCTGATCCACTAACATTACATACGGCACGTGAGCTGTTACTTGTGTTAGCTGATAAACCAATGACCCACCACGTTGAGATTGAGGATTATCACAAAAAGTTAGCCATGGTGAACTACTATCATACGTCGATAAATTCCGATGATTGNGCAACCTCGCCAGATTATTAGATACAGCTGATCCACTAACATTACATACGGCACGTGAGCTGTTACTTGTGTTATCTGATAAACCAATGACCCACCACTTTGACTAACTCCTAATAGTGTTTTTCAATCGGTACCACTTGATGATAGTAACGTCGATAAATTCCGATGATTGCTCTCACCAATTGAGTTTCAAGGCCTTTGTTAACAATCCTGCCTTCCAACTTAATACTACTCAGAAAAACTGTTTTTTCCATTAGCACAGTACTCCCTTTTTCTTGGTTATTAATTGCCAAGTAAATTTCCTGACGTGTAAAGCGACAACTGTTTCATCGATTGAATAAAGTAGAGAGGTAGAATGTTTTGCTCAAATTCTCATCACCTCATATTTCGATGATAACTATAATATAAACGAATAATGCTTAATGTTGCATTCAAAACTTGTAGTTACATGGATCGAATAATTTAAATGGCGCACTTACGACGCAACAGAGATAGAATTGTTGTAAAACTTTACTTCATTTCTTCCTGGTNAATGGCGCACTTACGACGCAACAGAGATAGAATTGTTGTAAAACTTTACTTCATTTCTTCCTGGTTCGGAGCTAGACTTTAATTTCCTCACAATAGGTGTATTTAGAATGTTTAATTACATCGTTCACTCACTTTTCNGTTCGGAGCTAGACTTTAATTTCCTCACAATAGGTGTATTTAGAATGTTTAATTACATCGTTCACTCACTTTTCGATCCTTTATAATTTAAAACCTTAGGCAACAGAAATGCACCTGATGGGGAAGATGTTATACAGGGTTAATGTTAGGTTACTCTTTAGTAATTATTACAAATGTACAAAAAATGTCATAGACATTTCTGTGAGAATGACGCAAGTCATTCGCAAGTAAATGAGATTGGTATTTTCCTATGGTCATGAGTTAAATGATAAAATCATGAGCTTTCCTTAGCTCTAGGTTCTCACACTGTAACGCTGCCAAGATAATTNTCATGAGTTAAATGATAAAATCATGAGCTTTCCTTAGCTCTAGGTTCTCACACTGTAACGCTGCCAAGATAATTATAGGAATAGTTAGTGTAACTATGTTGTTCCAATAAGAAATTATTTCTACAACCTTAACGAATGTNAGGAATAGTTAGTGTAACTATGTTGTTCCAATAAGAAATTATTTCTACAACCTTAACGAATGTCATAAATTGGTCTGTTGGAATGGTCATTTGAATCGTAGCATACTGTGCTTTTTAGCAGCACAGTTTCCTCCTCCTTCCTAGTTATTCATTGCCAAGTAAAGTTGCTGACGTAATGCGACAACTGTTTCNTAAATTGGTTTGTTGGAATGGTCATTTGAATCGTAGCATACTGTGCTTTTTAACAGCACAGTTTCCTCCTCCTTTTTAGTTATTCATTGCCAAGTAAAGTTGCTGACGTAATGCGACAACTGTTTCATCTATTGAGCGCAGTAGAGTGTTAGAATGTTTTTTCAAATCCCCATTCCCAAAATGTTCTATTCAAGCAATAATTATAAGTGGACAAAATTCACTTTTTTGCACTTTCCTTTACATCTCTGCATTATATTAGGATAAGCATGAAAAAGTCCCGCGGTCGAGTTTTGCAACCATTTTGACATGACATTGACTATTTTA
>NIPM01002307.1:0-10937 GCA_002738285.1 Holacanthella duospinosa | reverse complement strand
ATTTCGATTTCGATTTCGATTTCGATTTCGAATGATCGAAATTTCAAATTTCGATTTCGAGCTAAGTTACAAGGACATAATATTGTTGTTAGGGTCTAGAAATAAGAAAAATGAATAAAATTCTAAAGAAGTAAGATTTTATCATCTTTCTCATTGCCATGCTGCTCATTATCTAATGTCAGAGGTTACGAAAGTTTGGTAAGACTTAAGTTTATATCTCATTATGGGTGAAACGAATGGGGTTAGGTTTAGGTTTAGGTATGTTTCTGAAAATATGAATAGTTAGATGTTAAGTTGTTCTGTTGCTTACTTAGGTACCTACGGCAATAAGCATTCAGGAAGGAACTAGACTTAAATTTTTGGTTCTGTATTTAATTTATGATTTAAAAGGGNCTTAGGTACCTACGGCAATAAGCATTCAGGAAGGAACTAGACTTAAATTTTTGGTTCTGTATTTAATTTATGATTTAAAAGGACGGTTTTTGTATGGATGATATAAAGGGATGGCGTGATCAAGCACTAGAGTTCATTTAACGTAAAATCCAGAATTGGTCTATTGATAAATTCATAGTCTCTTAGTAAGTAAACAAGGATTTCACATTAGTACTATTATTAGTAGTTATAATAATCTTTTTGCCTCGTGGCTAATAATAGATAAAGTGGGTTTTTTGTTATACTTCCAGAGTTCTTTGGTCAGCACTTCATTGAGAGGAGGACGGTGTTTCGGAAGGATGTCAGTTCTTGAAACAATTAGCCCTTTTGGTAACTTCTACGGTGTCTGGCTGAGTCTACTGACAACTGTTGGATTTTATGCCTTTAGTCAGAAACTAAAATATGGGTCATCTCTACCAGAAAAAGCAACAAAAAATTATTTTGACACTTGGTATTGGAGTAGTTACATTGTTTCCTTTACACATGCTGCTGTTGTAGGAGTTTTGTCACTTTTATGGTAAGTTCGGTCTAAATCAACTTATATAAAACAAGTATTAAATAAAATTTAACTGATACTTTGAATTTGATACTTTTTTATTTTTATAGCGTACTATTCAATCGGAATTTAATGCATGAAATTGATTACTATTCGGAGCCATCATACTTGGTCATTTGCTTATCCGCAGGTAAAAAAAATTTTTTTTTTTTTTTTCACACAATGGTTTCCTGATTGCGATTACAAAAAAAAAACATTGTGTCTTATCCTGTAGCTTTGTAAATGTTTACATAATACTAATAATTATTGTTTCAAATTCTCATTTTTCAGGGTACTTTATTTATGACCTATGGGATGAAATTGCACATAGGAGAGAGACAAGTATAATTCAATATGTCGTCCATCATGTCCTTGTTCTCACCATTTTGATCCCTTGTGTACTCACAGGACGATTCATATCAATTGCCATAACTGGCCTTGTAACAGAATTCCATAATGTTTTCTTACACTCTAGAATTATCTTTAATTTTTATGGATATGATAACAAGATCAGACTGAAGAATTCCCTTGGTGTTGCAAACTTAGGTAATAGTCGTCATTCATTATTAAAATTTAAATCTAAAAATTACTATCAACTTAACTGATTTATGATATTTTTTTTCTTTCTTCTTTTGATTTCCAGTGACATGTATCATATTTCGTTTGATATTATTTCCATGGCTCGCTTACGTCGTTTCACGATCAAACTTATCTCTACCACTCCTAGTAGTTCTCTATATGGAACTTGTCTACATTTTCACGTACAGTGTCTATATTTTTGTTCTATCATTTCGAACGGATTTTCCAAAAATTGCAAACAGGTGTTGCTAATTAATTATTAATTGAGGCTCATAAGTACTTGTAATTTCTAAATCTTACTCGTAGAACTTTTTTCTTACAATAATGCATTTTAAATTTATTTTTAACTGATGAGAGAGAGGATATTTATCACAATTTCTTAACTTAAAGAAGAAATCTGTGTTAAATATCCTTATTCTTATTTTCGGGTTTTTTTTTCATTCATTTATTTTTTCTGGATTTCTAATAAATAAACAAAATAATAACATTGAAATAAATGTTGTAAAAATGAGTTCAAACACCTTAAGAGAGTGGAGAGTGCGAATAAGTAAAATAACAATAACCAGTGTATGACGTACTTGAATTATTAGATATTTGCAATTTAAATTAAAAAAAAAAAAAAAAAAAAAAACTCCAAACCCCTTCAGGCAAATTAAAGTTCGTTTTCTTTTATAGAGATCGAAATTTGAAATTTTGTTTGTAATTTTCCAACACGTCTTACATGAAACTGGATTCTACACACCTGTATTAAACTTTTCATGACAAGACCAGTTTTTGATTTCACTTTATTCAAAAATTTTGATTTTGTCAATACGATGAAATGTAGGTGAGTAGAGAACCGGTTTGAATGAACCAGACATTATTCACCACTTTCTATTATTTTGACAACAATTGAATTTTTATTATTGCTCATAGTAATACTAATTTAAATAAATTTTCTAATAACTATTTAAATTCAAAAGGTATAATAGCACAACAATTAATTATCAAGTATTATGATGGTCTTACTTCTGGAAATCTGATGTTATATCAGATTCAAAATCAAATTCAAAATTTTCAAAATTTTCAAAATCAGCATCAAAAACGCATTTTATTTTTAAAATTTACCTTCTTACCTTATTATACTAGTACGCTTTGATTTGTTTGAAAACAATGTAAAAATTAGAGCATCAAAAAAGATCCAATTATGTTTTACGTTTGGTTGGATTTGAATTAAATTATGATTCAGGTGGATACATATTTAATAATTTAACAAGAATAAGTATTAATCTGATGGGCAATCTCTTATCATCAGTTTTAATCTCTTTAGAAGAAATGGGAAATATTGCAATTTGTAAAAAACAAATTTACAATATTTGTCTTATTTTTTTTATTTTTCCAATCATCCTCATCTGATGATGAGGATAAGGATGAGGGTGAGGATGAGAGTAAAGTGATCATGGATGGTGATGAAGAGCTTCATCATGATCAGAGTTTATGCAAAGTGAAAGCAAAGTTGTCTTCCGACGACTTTAAACTTAATAAGTTCTGTTGACCATAGCCCAATTACAACAACAATGCCTCATCCTCACCCCATTGTTGTAGTTTAGCTTATTTTTTTTTATCTTGAGGGATTGAGCAGTACTTCCTCCTAATGAAGTCAGTCTAACTTAACACAAGGAGCTGTTTGGACGTATTCCTAAAACTTCCCAATCATTTAACATATTGACGTATTACTTCAACAGTACTTACCCACATTGTGCCATTTAACTGATTTTTTTTTACTACAGAACTAGATCAGTGATAGTAGTATTGACGTAACCCATTTCGCACGTGTTTCTGTGCAAAAAAAAAGTCTATATTTGCATTGCACTATTTTGTTCTCCGTTACTTACATTATGTGCACTTTATTTTACAGCCAAATAACTCAACCAATTTTCATCGAATATGTGGATTTTCAAATAATTTTGTTTAAAAATTTTGAAAGAGGTAAGGATCAAAATTTTTAAAACTGGACAAACCATACATTAGCTAAGACATAAATAACAAGATTGAAAATTTGTGAGATTGGAGATGTATTTTAATCAATGGCGTTCGCGTGAGTATTTAGTACTCAAGTCATTTCTGCAGTTGAATACTGTAACAATAACAATAAATACATTTACATAAGGGACAAACATTTAAGATTGAAGGGTGTTTTTACAGGATTCATATTTCTTGTCTAAAACAATCATTCATAACAAGAAACCAATCTTACAATGTAATTAAAAAAAAGGGTTAAGAAAATCTAAGTAGATAGTAGTTAATCAACTTAATTAACACAAAGTTAAGAAGAAAAGTAAGTTTTTAAGATAAAGTTGAGTTAAGAGAGACTTTTTTTTAAAGTGGAATTAGTAGACCCTGTCAGTGGACATTTTCCCTATCAAAAGTAAAAATCTAACTTATTATTTTCAGTCTAATGTGTCAAAGGTATCGAAAGTATGTCTCTCCCTTCGTTAATTTTTTTTTTTTTTTTTTGAGTATGAAAGAAAGCGAAATTTTCTTATTATACTAAAAAAGAACAGACGTCAAGCGACTTTAACGTCTTAGTAATTCCATTCACCTGTAATTTCAATTGATTATTGTTATGAGAGAAGTTCCTCAGTCATCATATCATCATCCCATTGTTGCTTTTCACTTTACTACTTACTACTAGGTCATTTATAATAATACTAACTCCCTTTGGCTTACTTTACTACTTAGGACCAACTAATCAAAAAATCAATAGAAGTTTAAAGTTATGTCTAGGAGTTGAAAATTTTGGTCACTTGGCAATATTAAAGACAAAAGGACTTTCATTACTTTTCCTTTTTGGTTTTTATGACTTAAGTAATTAATAATTAATGATTCATTATTAGCTTTGACAATTGTCGAATTCAGTACAATTTTGGAATAACTCAGAAGCGCTAAACAATCCCTTACTATCAGAAGTGCTAAATAATCCCTTGCTGTCAGAAGCGCTAAATATCTACTTACTGACAACAACGCTGAAGTTTCACGCGATAAAGTTAACGCTGATGATCAAATTAATGTAATCTCTACAGAAAAGATAATTATTTCAAAAAAATTTGAAAAAATTTTTTTTCACACTTGGCTTGAGGTCGAGTTTTGCCGACGGCGGTGTGCTAGGTCTGTTGAGCAGCAGCGCATCCCAATAATTTGAGTACTTGGGATATAATAATCTCATCATTATAAATCTTGATCCTAGTAATTCGTAACACTTGGAATAATAAGTTCCATTTGTAGAGGACAAGGTTGGATTCCTTCTGTGAGGTAAAAGAGTGAGGGTATGGATTTAAGAAAACGAGACTTTCATAAAGTATTTAACGAAAGATCCCATCCCCAACAACCAATAGTCAAGACACGGAGACTAAACATACTCGATTGACGGTACGATTACTAACTTCAGCTCAAAGGGATTAACCTACTAACCAAGATTACTACTACTTAACTCTCATTTCTCAATTTTCAATTATGCTTCATTAGCGACAGGCACTAAAATGACCAGTACATCTCATCTCTCTCACGCTCAACTCTCAGGTCTCAGGGACAAGAATTCCATGTTAGCTTCATCGAAACTTTTAAAAAAAAAAAAAAAAAAGTTTTTCTAATTTCCTTCTTCCTTTCGTTAGTCTAAAAAAGTGATACTATTAGGAATAGGATGGTGAACCAAATTATGAAAAGTGACTGGTAGGTTTAAGAACAGAAATTGATTCAATTAAGTCTACCATTTTGAACTAATTTTTGTTCAAAATTATTAGTATGTTCAGTATTAGTATTTTATGTGTTTTTTTTTCACATCCGTTGCTGTCATCAATATATTCTCTAGTACTGTCGATGAAACCAATGGGATAGCAAGTATTGCAACTCCGAAACTTATATCTGTTTCTTTAGATTTCATTAGGGGTCGGCCGATATGGAAATTTTGACCGATACCGATATAGGCCGATACGAAACTTTTCTCAGCCAATACCGATATATCGGCGACCGATATAAAATCGCGGGATCTCTTGTTTTAAAAACAAGAGATCATTGTTAAGTCATTGTAATTAACTGAAATCATGGCTACTTCTCGTTATAAAAGTTTATATTGGCATTATTTTGAGAAAATTAAGATTTTTCTCCACCATAATCTTCCAAAACTTAACTTTCAATACTAATTATTTTCAAAGCTTGGCTGTGTAGTTTGTTCAAAGTGGGACATTTGGGGGATATAATTTTCGTAAATAGAATAAAGTTAGTCAAAAGCTTTAAATTTTGTTGAAAATTATTTTAAAATGTAAAAAATGTACGATATATATTGGCAAATATATCGGCGAAAACAAGCCGATAACCGATATGCTGAAAATTTGCCGATACGCCGATATGTATATCGGTATCGGCCGAGCCCTAGATTTCATAATTAGTTCCTAAATATACCACTCAAACACGCAGTAAACATAAAAGCAAAACATAAAGTATAAACCCATCTTAACAATTTTCAAATTTTGAAAAAAAAAAATTTATTTGGAAATAGATAAAATTTTGACAATACTTCCTTAAATTAACGAATGTAGAGTAAATTGGATCAGGAAGAAATCGTGTACCTAGAATCCTGCTTCGGTTCATGTTTTATTTACACAGAACTAAGGTGTTTAGTAGTAAAAGCGCGGGGGGTGGGGAGGGCGTAGAACAATTATTCGTGATCTCAATTAATGTAGCCTGTAATTCATATGGTCCAGCAAACGAAAAAAAAAATTCTGTCTAAAAAGCAAAAATAGCCAATCACAGAGTTATAATTAGGTATGCAACGAATACCGGTATTCGGCCCAAAAACGAATAACGAAGCTTCGCTTCGTTCTACAAACGAATAACGAATATCTCATACTGTGTAAGTGGGGTATCTATCGAAAGGTCTCAGCCCCAGGATTTTCATTCATGCGTCTGAATTACGTTTTGATGAATACCGCAGATTTTATTTTTAAGACGAGTCGAAAGACACCCAACGCGCATGTGCTTTCGAATATTCGGCGAATATTCGTCCGAACTATTCGTATTCGGTTTCATTTCGAATACGAATATTCATATTCGAAATTTTTACGAATACCACTATTCGGGGCATCCCTAATTAAATAGTTAGGCATTATTTGGTTAACAACAGCAAAATTCCAAATTTCCCTAAAAATTATGAAATATTGTGCAAAAGTATGCAATTTTGTGCAAAATTATACAATATTATGAAAAATTATGCGCTACTTTGAAATTATGCAATTTATGCGTTTTATGCGGGACATGTTGGTGTGTATCGTCATAATTTTTCTTGATTCAGTGACACTAGAAGTATGAAATAGACGACCAGGGTTAATTAAGATTATGCAATTTTATGCAAATTATGCATTTGGTCGTCCTTGATAATAACCAATACTTCTAAAAAAGATCTTGTCTTAACTGATGTTCAGCTTATCCGAGATTTACTCTACTGTCCGTCCGTCGATAGTTTGATTCCCTATTATTTACTTAGTAGTTTCTTCCCAGATTTTCAATTATTAGTTATCTAATAATGCTCATTACTAGTTAACTAATAATGAGCGTCAATTTTGTTAATAACAATTTAAAAAAAAATATTGAAAAAAAAAGAAAAAGTGTATTCCGATACCGGATGATTATGCTCAAACTTTCAATAATTTCAAATAGAATTAAATAATATGCAACATGTAAACTGTCATAGTAAAACCGAATGCATAGATTTCGGAAAAATCTTCATATTATATAAAATCTATATAATCTTCATAGGTGTCTATTCTAGAAATTTTTGAATATTACTATTTCAACTTTGACATTTTGGTCTATAATTATTTTATTAGTTACATACTAATATGTTATGTAAGGATATTAAAGAAATTTAAAAACCTTAAAAATATCATCAAATTCGGTAACTATGTTATACCAAACTGTCACCAAACTGTCAGGGTTAGTCTGTCGGTCATTTTGTTACAAATTCATTATCAATACAGAGATAATAGAACACTCGTTATTCTAATCCTTTTCATGAAACAATAGACTCAATACAAATTATCAATTGTTTGAGATGTTTTTAATTAGAAATGCAAATAGAAATCATGAGAAGTTGACTCAAACTCCTATTGTGTGATTAACTTATTAAATAATATCAATATCAATTTTTTTTTTTACTTAATAAAATGAAAAACCATTCAAATGCTTAATTTTTTGACTTGTCAAGCAACAGGATACTTCTACACGGTCCTAAACTCAGAGGCTATAAATTTATAAGTTAAATAAATAATTTTTTCGAATAAATAAATCCTTATCAACCTAATATAAAATATAAACTATACTGTTGAGTTTTTAGCTCGAATCATCAGTGTTTGTCTCTACTAGTGGGGTAACTGGAATGACAAGTTTAATGTCCAAGTAAACTAAAGAAACACTTGAAGAGAGTGTTGATGACAGATTAACTTCAGCATTTCTTTATTATTCAGACACGTTTATAAGTTCTTAAACTTTTGATAACTTAAAGTGTTCAAAATAACAATAGCCTGTTTATTCTCTGCTAGTGAGAGATTCTGTGGTATCAGAAACTTGGGAAATTTTTTCAAAATCATAGGTTATTACCAGGACGCGCAGGAGCCCGCTGAACCGAAAAATCATCTTGCCAAAAACAAAATCATCTGGCAAGCCAGAGGAATTAATTAATCCCGTGATCAGAGGCTTACAACTCCACTGAACATTTAGCAACCTTTCTTGTCAATTTTTGGCAAGAATGGAAGAATGGCAACTCACATCACTCATTCTCTGTGCATTTGGACTCTTAAAGGAACTACGTCCTTCAGAACCCTTTGTTACAGACTACATCATTAATTTCAAAAATGTAACTTCTGAGACTGTAAGTTGTTACTTTATATTTTTGATGATTTTTAAAACAGTTATATGGATTTTTGATTGTATGGATTTGGTAAAAAATATTATTGTATGTAATAATATAGTGCCTAAGTTATAATGGTGCTGAAAGAGTATAATTAATCGAAATGAGTCAAATGAACGATAAGAAAGACATTGACATCGTTGAATTACGTGTTTAGTTAGAATTTGGACTATGGATAGCGTAACCTTGGGCAAAAAGAATTTGTTTTTGTATTTTTTGCCATAAAATTCGCAATTTAAAAAAGTATTTTCATGAATTTTGTTATTTGATTTTATAAGTTTTTAAATTCTTTTGATTTTAGGTAATCCATGAAATCTTCCCTATTTCTACATACACAATATTGGGAACACTGGTAGTTGTGTTTCTTATAACAGATTTTCTACGATATCGCCCAATTATAATATTTCAAGGATTTTCTTATGTTGTGACATGGATCCTCCTCATTTGGGGTCAATCCTTACTTTCTCTACAAGTAATTTAAACTTTATATTAAAATTATGATTGAAATTATGAAAACTTTTATTACCATAACTTGATTTTTGTTTTATATTAACAGTTTGTTCAAATTTTTTATGGAATTGCTGTCTCTGCAGATGTTGGATACTATACGTATATTTATGCCAAAGTTCGTCGAGAAAATTATAAGAAAGTGACCTCATATACGTACACTGCAGCTCTAATAGGAAAATTCCTTTCTGGAACAATTTCACAAATTCTTATATCTTTGAATCTAATGGACTACCATGAGCTCAATTACATCTCACTCTGCTCTCTCAGTTTTGCTATGATTATTTCAATTTCTCTTCCAAAAGTTGAGAAATCAATTTATTTTTATAGAGATCAAGTTCAAGGTATGGATGAAATGACAAATGGTGAAATTCAAAGTTACCTTGAAAATCCAAAAGTGGAAGTTAGTCCAAAGAGTAGTAGTAGTAGTAGTACTTTTCTCCAACGTCTGAGGATAACATATCCAATCCTTTGGTCAGATTTCAAAAAGGCATACAGTAACTCATATGTGGTGAAGTGGTCAATTTGGTGGGCAATTGCAACTGCTGGTAATCTTCAGGCTCAGAATTATATTCAAGCACTATGGAAAGTTGTGGCAGAATGTAGTGAAGATTCTGGATCTACAAGGTATAACGGTGGAGTGAATGCTATCCAGTGCCTTCTCAGTGAGTTCATTCTCAATAATTATAAAAAAAAGAAGAGAATTTTTATAATTTTAAGATCAAATTTTTCATTTTAAATTACAGGTGCCATTTTGTCTTTCACTGTTGGTCATATTCATATTCGATGGAATCTTTGGGGTGAAGGATTTCTTTGCTTTATTTCTCTTCTCCAAGGTCTTGTACTCTTCTGGATGTCGCAGGCAAATTTTCTCGTCTTTGCATATATCGCATACGTAATTTTTCGTGTATTGTATCAACTAGTTATCACAATTGCCAAGTAATTCATAATAATTTGAACAACTAAAAATCTAAATCTAAATGAGACTATCTTACGTGATGCCAGTTATCTTTTTGTAGTGCTGAGGTGGCTCAAGGAATCAGTAAGGACAGCTGTGGTCTTATTTTTGGGATTAATACATTCCTTGCATTGGTTATTCAAACAATACTTACACTGGTTGTGACTGATGTGAGAGGTTTGGCGTTAGATGAGAGGTCACAATTTTTGGTATACAGTGGGTACTTCGGGACCTTGGGATTGAGCTTCTTTGTTGTTGCCGTTACTTCGTTCTTCAAGTTAAAATTTTCAAAAAATCAACTAAAATCAGAGATTCCTTTGGATATTGAGGAAGAAGAGAAGGAAAAGCTTAATTCTTTGGATGTCACTCTACATCAATCACCTAAATCTAATTCCGAGTCTGATATGGCTTGATTTTAATCCCCAACTAATAACTCTTCGTTAATTGTTGAATTTTATTTATTTAAAAACTTTTTTCTTCGAATCGGTTTCGGCATGTTGGATTTGCTAAAAAAAAGGTTGAACTCTTAATTTAAAAATAAAAAAAGGAATAGAAATAAAAAAACCTTCCTTCATTCGGTCTTGAGTGTCTCATTGTACCCCAAACGGAATTTCTCAGAAATGCGCTGAAAGTTTTGCTCCACCAAACTTTTGAATTTAAATAAATATTATTTTTTAAAGAAAACACAAATTGGAGTGACTAAACCACAGAAAACTCTGCCGTGCCTTGCACATCCGTAGAGTGCCGTGAACTGCCGTGAAGTACCGTGGAGTGCCGTGAACTGCCGTGAAGTACCGTGGAGTGCCGTGAGTGCTGTGGAGTACCGTGCGCTGCTGTAGAGTGCCGTGTAGCACCGTGGAATACCGTGGGCTGTTGTAGAGTCCCATGTAGCAATGTGCAGTACCGTGGGCTGGTTGTAGAGTGTCTTGTACATAGCATCATGGAGTGCCGTGGGGTGTGGTTAAATGCTGCGGAGTAGGGTGGGC
>NIPM01002306.1:0-10235 GCA_002738285.1 Holacanthella duospinosa | reverse complement strand
CTAAAATGGCTACCTGATAAGAAATTCAAGTATCCTATGGTTTTACAGGATAATGCAAGAACTCATAAATCAAGCTTGTAATGGATTTTTTTGATGACAAAAAATTGGCACTTGGTATCAACCTCCATATAGTCCAGATATAAGTCCACCTGATTTGAATTTTTTTGGNCATATAGTCCAGATATAAGTCCACCTGATTTGAATTTTTTTGGTAAATTAAAGAGGAAGTTAATAGAAAATGATTATGACAATTGGGAAGAGTTTGAATTACAACTAGAGAGTATTTCCAGGAACTTAATATAAAGGGTCCTACGAATGGTATTCAGCAGCTAGCTGAAAGATGGAGCGATGTAATAAAAGTAGAAAGTTCAATTATATAAACTACAAATTTTCATTTTTTTATATTTCATAATAAATTTTTTATTCAACTTTTTTCCTTTACCTCTTTGCATGAAACGTCCTAATATAATTCGGTGGAGAAGTAGCCACCGGAGTGGAAGCTGACGCAGGAAGTCACACACCCGAGTCAGCAAACGAAGTCGAGCCAGAAATGGAGCAGATGGAGCCAGAAGCCGTTAATGACGGTGGAATTACGACTGATAAACTGGATCTAAAACTGATGACGATTTGAACGCTGAAAATTCAAATGTCGAAATCAATGTAAACGATGAACAAAAAGAAGTCGTAAACGAACGAGACAGAAATACAGCGAGAATGAACGTGCCACTACCGGAAGTCGAGGTTAACGCCATCATGTTCCAATAGATACCGTGTCTCCAGGAAAAGAACTTCGAAAGAAATACTCTGGTCTGCGCTATTTTGCAAGAAGGTTCCACGAATAAATGGAGGCGCTATTCGGTGAAAACCGACAAAGTACGATGGTATGGTCAATCAACAAATCATAAGTAGCGAAAATTTTAATAAATTTCAAGCTTCAATTTTTAAAAATCAAACAATGCATTTAGTAAACAACAATGTACGTACAAAAACTATCAACGGAGTAAACACTGAAGTTACTTTGACCTTAACTCCAATCAAGTCACCTTGGGACAAGAAAACTTTAATGGCGAGCCTGTAGAGGGCGTCATTACCTCGGCTGTACAAGAAGAGAACGTCTATAACGGGGTCGGGCAAACTTACAGCGAATATTCGATGGCGAAGTTGACAAACATCTTGTTCTGTTCTGGAAGCGTTTCTCGACAACCCTGACGAGGAAAGATCTAAAAGTATAGATCCGTCACTGGTAGCAGATCTGAAGGGATCCGCCTACAAGAACTCAGATACCGAGACCGCGCCGGAGGTACTGGGAGGCTCGAAGGCGTGTTTCACCACCGCATATATTTCAACCAAATGATATTTAAATATTTCATTTCCAACTATTTCAACCATAACTTCCTTTTTAATATATCAGAAAAGAAATTCTATTAGTAACTAGCCATTTTGTATGAAAAATGCAAGATTATTAATAAAAATAAATCTATAATATCGGTGTCTATATTATAGAGGGTTTTCATCCGAGTGCTAAAGAGTAAAATAAGAATTAAAGTTATTTGAGATTAACAGGGCTGATGGAAATGACCAATTTAAAAGTGAGATAAAACTCTTAAAAGTGATTTTATAATCCGATATTTTTAATCATATATGTAGGAATTGAACCCACAAAAATATAAATCAAACTATTTAACCCTGATCATATATCCATTTTTCAATTTGACTATAGATCATTTCTCAGCCTTATGATTAAGAATCTTGTTGAATAGGAAAATCAAAATTGATTCTGACTATTGCAAAGAATATGTTTCTAAAAAACCCAAAATTAGTTGAAACTTTGAGTTTTTACAATTTATTCTTGGTCATCGATGACCTCAAATCATAACAGAAATGAAACCCTTTAAGAGCATTTTTTAGAAAAACCCACTAAGCCAAACTTAGGCATTGATACCTAATATGATTTAGTTATTTTGTCTATCAATTTGTAAATTATTTAAAATTTGATCAATATGGGTCTACAACCTTTTTCGCTTATCCTTGAAAATCCTATTAGAACAAACCACTTGACTAATTTAAAGACTAAAAGGGATGAATATCTATTTTATTACTTATTCCAATTTGTAAAATCGATTATACCATGTAACAAAAACAAAATGAGGCCTTTGGAAACTTGTAATTAATTACAAAATCCAAGTTTTATTCATCGTTGATAAGTCTTGTAAAGAGGATTTAAATCCCCTCAATAAGTATACAAAAGAACAAAGACAAAAAACTTTATAATTCCATGCATTTTTCTTAAATTTAGTATAACACCCATTAAGTTTTTGTATGGTATCCATTGTTTTTCGGTAGTTTCAATAGATTATATTTCATTTTGGCCATGTGATGTGGCCACTTTTTGATGCTAAGCTTGAAATCGATAACCGGAAATGAAATTTTAAAAGCCCCTTGAACAATAGACAGGAAGCGATAAATAAGCCTTAATTCAACCAAAACGGTCCATGTTTTCTATTTTAAACTTCAATGAATAAATTCAATTGAAGTGCATTTCTTGAATTCAACTGGAAAGTTTGATAAGTTAAGAAATGGGAGTCAAGCAATTAATATTACGTAAACTTATCATCTATAAAACCAATAAGGAAACTTATTTCAAAGTAGAAAATGAAATTCATTATCTTAGCATTAGTAACCAAATTAATAGCAATAGAAGGAGATGAAGTAACAGGAGATGAAACAACAGACGTGATTTTGAAGCAAAGCAGCGCGATTCCTTTTAATGAACTAGAAGCAATAACCATCCAAAATATTAGAGTGGAGCTATTTGATAAATGCCCCGAGGCAACCAAATGTGATTTCTATGTCGAATTGGGTATGCAGAAGTATATCCGCTTAAGTGGTGAACCAAACTCATTCTATACCAAATCACCTCAACTTACTCTCCCTTTTGATTTAACAGGAAAAAGGATGTCTGTATATGAAATTAAATGGTGGTATAAGGAGATGACTGATGAAAAAAAATGGAATTTAGATACTTCAACCATATACAATAGTGCATTCAATATCGATCTTAGAAAATTCATTTACACAGACACAAGATCCCTAAACAGTCTTCATGAAGAAGTATTCCATCATGACTACGATTTAAACCCTACAATGGGTGCGGATGCGGCTGATAATAAGATTGTAGGAAAGATTTCTTTCGAAATGATTCAAAAGTATCAAGATCCGAATCTCAAGCTGCTAAGTGATGTACCTGAAAGACTTAAAAACTACTTTAAGAATGGTAAACAAAGGACCGATCAGTTACTTAAGACTTTAAAGAATGTATTCAAAGGGACAATGAATTTGAAGTTAGAGCTTGGATTGAGTGAAGCAGCTGCCAAGAAATTGGAGGGCCTTAGTGGATATAAAAAATTGAAAAAGTTGATCACTATAAAGCCATATGAAACTTCGCTTTCTTTCTTGAAACTTGATGAAAACAAGAAATTGGATAAAGCTTTGGATGAGTTTGAAAAGGAATTGGAAGGTGTCATTTATATCCAATCTACACCCAAAGTTCAGCTTGATGGAATTGTCCAAGACTTTAAAACATTTTGTAAAGATCATGACGCTAAAGTAGCTGCATTGGTTGCCAAAGATGAACATTTTGGCAAAGAGACAGCTCAGGGACTTGATACATTTAAAAAAAATTCGAAAGAATTATGTGACGCTACTGGAGCTGTTATGACTAAATTTAAAGCATTTGAAAAGGCTTCTAGCGCCCTTGTTACTGAAGTTGATGGAAAGGATGTTTTTAATCTTGCTAAGTTTGATGTTGCTAAGCTTAATGATTTTGTTAAAGAACTCGGCACTCAGGCTTTAAAACATTTTAAAGCTCTTCAGGATTTTGCCGTTGAGCTTATTGATCCAACAAAATACATCAATCCAATAGCTGCTAAATTTATTAAAGATGATACTACTCAGAATGATGCCATTAGTGAAATTTACACTAAGTTTAATACTCCTACTGAAGGTAGTGCCAAGGACTCGGTTAATAAGCTTGAAGAGTTACTTTTCTTAATCATGGGCCACAACAAGGTTGCTGAACTTGATGAAGTTCTTGGTCTTCCAAAGAAAATTCCAACTGATCCCATGTCTGAGGAGAGTGTTAAGAAAGAGGGAGCTGAAGGAAGATCGGATGAATTATGATTCCATTAAATGCCTGCTAGGCTTATTTTTATCCCAATTAACTTTGGGTAATTGATTTCAATTACCCAAAATTCATTATGTTCCACTTCAATCAGCATAATTACAATTCAATTCAGTACTAAAAGACTTAGAACTATCTAGTGACAAACTTATATTTAAGGACTTACTCATTGAGGATTCTTCTTTCTATTGTATATTTTTATAGTATGCTAATTAAAACGGAATCAGAAGTCCCTATAAAAAGATTTTGGTAGAACTAACACCGATAGAAATAACATCAGAGATACAGACTAAAGCAATATGAATTACAAATTAGTTTCTAAAGCTCTCCATTAATTGAAATATGATCATAAGTTTCTGATATCAAAAACATATTTCCATTGTGGAGGAAAGCGATACTATAAATAGAACTGTTAATCCAATTCTGATCTCAATTATGTTAAATGGATCAGGATAATCTTAAATAAGATTAGAGGATGTTTTTATTGTTAATATGGAAGAAAATTTTTGAAGGAATTATAATGTATTTGGTTGATAAAATGAGTAAATTCTTGAAGAATTAAGGTTGAAAAGTTTTAATAATTTGGTTGAGAAAAATAAAAAATTTCTATATATATTTCAACCAAATCATATTATATTTCCAACTATTAGGGCGTTCCGCGCAAATAGGCACTCGATTTTTTTTAAATTACACCTTTAATACTATAATAATACCAAGACTTTTAAATTAATTCATATATACTAAAAGCTTTATTTATAAATAATTATATTTTGAATATTACCATGAATAGCTTGCAAAAATTAAAAGATTCAATTTCAGATAAAGAACAGCGGATTTTCATCAAATTTGGCATAATACTGGGACACAGTTCTGGGATAATTCATAAAGAATTAGTTGAATCAGTTGGAAATAGTGCCTATAAACTAAATACAGTCAAGAATTTAGTTACTAAGCTTAAGAGAAGCTACAATGTGGTCGAAGATAGCCGAGGAGGCGATACAAGTGATGTTTCGAAGAAAGAAAATATAATGGATAAAATTAAAGAATTGTTGGCTTAAACTAGAAAATGGTCTTACCTCGAACTTTCCATGCGGGTAAATTGTAGTAAAACAACAGTATTTCGATATTTAACAGAAGATTTACAAATGAAAAATTTATTAAGTAAATGGGTACCTCATTTTCTCACGGATGAACAAAGAGAACATAGAGTGTTAGCATATAAAAACAATATGCAACTCTTATTGAGACAAAATAATTTAATTAATCGAACTTTGGCAATAGATGAAACTTGGGTGTCTTTATATATGCAACCCCAACGTGACCAGATTCGATCTTGGAGAAATAAGAATAGAGACCCACCTGAATTTGTACTTCAATCTAAATATGAAAGAAAGAGAATGCTAATATTAGCAATGGATTTTCAAAGTGTTGCTTATTGGAAGCTCTGTGTTCCTAAAGAGACAGTAACTTCAGATGTCTATAAAAACTTCCTAATAGAATTATTAGACAAATGGTTACCTGATAAGAAATTCAAGGTACCTATAATAATACATGATAATGCTAAGCCATATAAATCAAATCTTATAAAGCAGTATTTTATTGATGAAAATATTCGGGTTTGTGATCATCATCCCTATAGTCCTAATATTAGCTAACCTGATTTCAATTGTTTTGGGAAATTAAAGAAAAAGTTAAAGGAAAACATTTATGATGATTGGCATGAACTAAAAATTCAGCTAGAAAGTGCAATTTAGGAGCTTAATGCTAAAGGTTTTATGAATGGTATCCAGAAGTTACCAGAAAGATGGAGAAGTGTAATAGATGCAGAAAGTTCGTATCTATAAACATACTAATTTTAAACTTTATATCTTTTATAGTAAACTTTTTCGAGTGCCTCTTTGCTCGGAACGCCCTAATATTTCAACCAAAAAATTATGTTTTCTTCAAAAATTTCCTTCCATATTTTGGGAAACGTTCTATGTACATTATAAAAAATTGGATCAGAAATTTTTAAAGAATTTCAACGACAGATTTGAAATTGATGTTGTATATATAATTTTGTATATGGCAAATAATTTTCGAAAGATGGTCCTATTCTTTTTGAAAAATAAAAAACAAATAAATTTAAAGATGATTTTTATTTTATGTATAAATAGATTAAATGAAAACAGTATAAGGAGTAAGATTAAATATCAAGAGGGAGGTAGTACTAAGCCATATATAAGTACTCCTAAATAATCCACATTCTAACAACTATCTGACTCTAGCTTTTAATATTTTATGTATATTTTGATTAAAATACTTAATAAACATGTCTTATGATTTTTTTGCTTTAAATTCCTTATAAATTCACTATCTTTATGGAATAAGAAGAATAGCAAGCCGTTTTTATAAGACTATTATTTTTAGATAAATTTTGGCCTAGATTCTCTTTCATTTTTTCACATCAATTTAATTCAATCCTATTTATAAGACAGAGAACCGTCTAATTAATTAACTGGAGAAATATCAAAACAAATACAATAAATTTTAAGAAAAACTGTTTTGAATATTTTCTTTTATGAAATTGTATTTTTCTTTATGTTTAAAATCCAATTCGTTTTTTTCAAAAGTTCTATTTGAAATTATAACTAAGGCTTCAAAAATTTTGTCCCATATAAATCCTTGATTAGCATCTATTCAAATGGAAGTATTTTTTTGAAGAAAACATAGTTTTTGGTTGATATAGTTGGAAATAAAATATTTAAATATCATTTGGTTGAAATATATAACTTTTATATTTTTATCAACCAAAATATCTTTTTATATAATTATTAAAACTTTTCAACCATAATAATATATTTTCTTTAAGAATTTATCCATTATATCAATCAAAGTATTCTGTTTTTTCAAAAAAAATTACATTTTATCAACCAAAATACTAGGCCGTTTTACGCAAAAAGGTAAGCGAGTTTTAATTAATAATAAATATGCAAATTAATATCTAGTGCCAAGATATATATATATTTTCTATAAATTATGCTTTATTTTTAAAGCATATTTGTTTAAATTACTATAATGGATAACTTACAAAAATTAAATAACCGATAAAGAACAACGTGTATTTATCAAATTTGGAGTAATTCTAGGCCACAATTCGGGAATAATACACAAAGAATTGATTAAAACGATAGGATAAAAGGCCTATAAATATAATACAGTGAAAAATATGGTTTCTAAGTTTAATAAGGGCCAAAATTGCGTTAAATACACTAGAGGAGCCGATACAAGTAATCATTTAATAAAAGAAAATACAATTGAGAAAATTAAAGAATATCTTGCTCAGAGTAGAGCCTGGTCGTGCCTCGAACTTTCCATGTTAGTAAATTGTAGCAAAGCTACTGTTTATCTGTATTTAACAGAAGATTTACAAATGAAGAAATTATTGAGCAAATGGGTTCCTCATTTTCTCACACAGGAACAAAGAGAACATAGATTATTAGCATGTAGATATAATTTGGAGCAGTTATCAAAACAAAAAACCCTAATAAACAAAACATTGGCTATAGATGAAACTTGACTTACTTTATATATGCTACCTCAGACACCAGCCTCGATTTTGGAGAACTAAGGACAAAAGTCCACCACAAAGTGTATCACAATCAAACTATCAGAGAAAAAGAATGCTTATACTAGAATGGATTATAATGGTGTTGCATATTGGAAGCTTTGTGCACTTAAAGAGACGGTAACTTCAGAGGTCTATATATGCTTTATTAATGAAGTTTTACTAAAATGGCTACCTTATAAGAAATTCAAGTATCCTACGGTTTTACAGGATAATGCAAGACCTCATAAATCAAAGCTTGTAATGGATTTATTTGATGATAACAAAATCCGCACTTAGTACCATCCTCCATATAGTCCAGATATAAGTTCACCTGATTTTAATTGTTTTAGTAAATTAAAGAGGAAGTTAAGAGAAAATGATAATGACAATTGGGAAGAGTTTGAATTACAACTAGAGAGTATTATCCAGGAACTTAATATAAAGGGTCATATGAATGGTATTCAGGAGCTAGTTGAAAGACGAAGCGATGTAATAAAAGTAGAAGGTTCATATATATAAACTACAAAGTTTCATCTTTTTATATCTCATAATAAAAATTTTCCTTTACCTCTTTTCGTGAAACGGCCTAATATTCTGTTTTCAAAAAAATTCTTCCAAATGACATTCAATCCAAGATACCACACCATTGAAAGATTTAAGGAAACTTAAATAAAACTGATGATTTATTTGAAATAAATCCTATTATCTTTGAAAAAGAACCAACATACAACAGCGATCAATGAAATCACAATAGGAATGGTAATGGTCAATATTAATGTCAAACTAGAAGCATTAGCTTCGGGATTATCCGATGAACTTGGACTTGAGGCTGCTCCATCTTTGACACACAAACCTTCTTTACAAACCAAATCTCCATCACAAGAATGACCGTCTAATTGAACTAAGCATCTTTTATCAGGATAATTGGGATTCGGATACTTCACCAATTTACAGAAATCATTAGAAAGATTCTCGTCGATTTTGCATTCATGAGATCTTCCATCACATTGGCCGCATTTACCATCTTCCATACATGCCTCCTTAGCACCTAACAACTTCATGCGAGAGCAAAGAGCGGATTTCCCATCACATCTCCCAGCACTTTGGCATTTTCCTTTAGGGAAGTTACAGACCAAGCCTTTAAATACAAAAAGATCAATAGGACAATAAGGAGATAAACCATCACAGGATTCAGGATAATCACATAGGCCTTTGGATTTTCGACATACATTTCCGACAGTTAATTTGCAATCCTTACAACATTCTGACTCTATTTCACATTCAATCTCATAATCAACTATTGTGTTTTTGCATATGTTTGGTCTTCTAGGAGGGGTTCTCCTATTAGTAGGATCTCTACCAGGATTATTCTGCGGTTCTCTAGGAGGCTCCGGCTGTTCAACAGGGCCATAATCGCTTTGTTTCCTCGGGAAGTTCGTAATCAAACATTTGTGCTTCACATACTTCTCAATCACGTTTTTACAAATCTGGTTGGCTGAACATCGACTAAACCTTTCGACTTTGTCCGCATGAGCTCCCATGATGAAATATTCGGTGCCGCAATAGTCATTGCATGAACAGCAACCTTCTTGATTGTCCGTGAAACAGTCGTGTTGTCCCCCTAAATTGTGACCTATTTCATGTGCAATAACGCTCCAGTCTTTCTCGCCCACGCAGCTCATGCCTACGCCAATGCCTAAGTCATGGTCCAACTTTGAAGAAAAGCGGTAAGCCTTTTTATTGCAATAAGTCCCCACCCAAGCCACTCCTAAATTGCCATTATAATAGCAATCGCTGATCAAATGCCATAAGCCTATTGTTTCGGATTCTTGTCCTTTCACCCATTCTGTAAAGTCTTTGAGTTTTTGCATTGATGAATAGCTCAAGTCTGGCTTTCGATCCCACAAAAAGGAGCCTCTGCTATTTAATTGTGAAACAAGTATGATTTCAGGCATCAACTCCACTTTAAATTCGTCGGAATAAACTTTAGTAACATTTTTAAACATGTCTTTCAATCGATGATAGGCTTTAGCTTCATTTCCTATTTTATTTATGTAGCTAGTGTCTATTATTAATTTCACTTTAATCGAGCCTTTATCTTCTCTTTTGCATTCGTGATTATTTACACGAACTTCAGCTACCAAATCCATTGAACTTGATTGATCGGAAATGATGCTTTCGTCTCTTTTTTGAAGAGTTAATGGACTTAATTCACCACCATAATGTGTGAATTCAAGCTTATCATCTAATTTAGAAATGCTATCAAAGTTACTTTTTATCTGTTTCTTCTCAGTCTTTTTCTTAATCCTAAGGTCGCCATCATTATATTGTTTACCTATAAAATAAATGGCGTTCTAATATACTTATTATATTCAATATGATTAGAAATCGTATCATATGGCAAAAAATTTTCGAAAGATGTTTCTATTCTTTTTGAAAAATAAAAACAAATAAATTTAAAGATAA
>NIPM01002303.1:0-12081 GCA_002738285.1 Holacanthella duospinosa | reverse complement strand
TTTTTACTGTCTTCGGCTGCTTAGAAGTCTTGGATCCTCCGTCTGTTTCCCTTTAGACTCACTTTTACTTTCAACTCTTGATGTAATGTAAATGGTTAATTCGCACTTTACCTCAAAACTGCGTTTCTTCACTAATTTGAAGTATTAAGAAAATAACTAAACTGACTGACTTCTTTGTTCGACAAATAACCACGCTCTGCTACCACGTCATAAAATTGAATCGATGTAGAACAATTAGTCAAGACTTGTGTGTTTATTTTCTGCAATAATTCTTTAGAACAATTAATAGAAACAAGTAGAGAAAAAAGAATTATTTCTGGGTAAAATCGGGCAGAGTTACGGACTGTGTAATATTGCCCATTCGGCTCTACTTTTATAGGGTTCATTTGGAAAGTACTTAGGTTAAATTTAGTTGAGACTAAACTAAGTTTAACAAATAATCTATTAACATTTGGACATGTTTTGACAGTCATGAACAAACAGTGTGAAAGGGACGATTACTCATAGGGATTATGGTGACTCATTTCTTCGTCCAAAAGTTCAAAGTAGTCGTGATTGTGAGTAATCACTTCTTTTTACAGATAGTAATACAATTGTTGCATACTTGTTAAACATTTAATTTTTGTTAGTTCGAGCGTAAGTTAAGTTTTCGGAAATTATGGGAAGCTATTATCATTGTAATTTAAGAGCNTAATTTTTGTTAGTTCGAGCGTAAGTTAAGTTTTCGGAAATTATGGGAAGCTATTATCATTGTAATTTAAGAGCGAAAGTGAAAATAATAATTCAATATAACATTGTTAGTAAACGCCACAATGAGGCAATATCTGAGGCTATATCTTAAAGTTTTAATTTAACATAATTATTTGCGTATGCATGCGCAGGCGGAGTTTAAACTATTCAATTTAACCCTGGTGGAGTTAATCCGTGGGTTACCAATTTTAAGAATTTATTGAATAAACAAAGTGACTTGCTTTCCCGAACAGACATTAATATGATCTCTAATCCCATCAGGCAGAAGAATGTGAAATATAGAGTTGGGGGGTTTATTATTTTTGTGTTGCACAAGACTTAGAGTTTATGGACTTATAGGGAAATGGTGATCCTCTAACTCTAATTATGCAATGTTAGGAGCAATACGTGGAGTTGCACAGATTATTTCCTATGAGGTATCTTTAGCTTTTTTCTTTACTAGTATTATTTTTTAACGAGATCTTTTAATATTAANGATTATTTCCTATGAGGTATCTTTAGCTTTTTTCTTTACTAGTATTATTTTTTAACGAGATCTTTTAATATTAAACATTTTAGTTTAAATCAAGAGTTTTGTTTATTTATATTTTTAATGCTACCTAGATTTCTGATATGATTAACATCAATATTAGCTGAAACTAATCGTACTCCTTTTCAGTTTGCGGAAGGGGAGTCTAAGTTAGTGTCTGGGTTTAATGTTGAGTATGGAAGAGGAGGGTTTTCCGTGCTATTTCTAGGAGAGTATGCAAAAATTATTTTTATGANGTTTAATGTTGAGTATGGAAGAGGAGGGTTTTCCGTGCTATTTCTAGGAGAGTATGCAAAAATTATTTTTATGAGATATTTTATAGTATTATTATTTTTAGGGAATTTTATGAACTTTTTATTATTTAATTTCTTGGGGGTGCTTTTTTGTTTTATCTTTATTTGAATACGAGGCACATTACCACGTATGCGTTATGACAATTTAATAATATTAGCTTGAAGGAGATTTTTGCCAGCTTCATTATGTTATGTTATGTTTTATTTTTTTATTAAATTCAGAATCTGTAGTTAATCCTTAAATCTAGCTAAGTAGGTTAAATATTGGGCAATGTTTGATTTTTTAGCTAGTATTTTGGTTGTTGGTCAAAAATTATAAAGTGGGAGGGCTACCAACCCATAAATCTAGCTAAGTAGGTTAAATATTGGGCAATATTTGATTCTTTAGTTAGTATTTTGGTTGATGGTCATAAATTATAAAGTGTGAGGGGCACCAACCCATAACTCTAGCTAAGTAGGTAAAACATTGGGCAATATTTGATTTAGTTAGCTGGTATATATTTATTTTATTTAAGCTTACCCAGAAATAAAATTAATAAAAGATTTTAACTACTATAGAGTATTTTCAAGACACTTTATTTTATTAATTTAAATAATTAATTTGTGAAGATTTTACTATTAACTAATATTGAGGTGATAGGGCTGATTAAAAAAAATAAAGTATAGTTATAAACTGCCCTACCAAAATGTAAGGGTTTTCAATCGGATTAACCCCGATTCAGGTTAAGATTAAAGTTACTGTAAAATATGCCCAAAATAAAAATTGGTTAATTATAAGAATTTTATTTCTTATTATTTTAGTTACATTAGTAAATGGTATTATAAATAGAATTGCAATTGATAAGACCAAGCATAAAACACCCCCAAGTTTGTTATGGATAAAGCGTAAAATGGCATAGGCGATAAGGAAGTATCATTCTGGTTGAATGTGAATTGGTGTTACTAGTGGATTTACTGGAATAAAATTATCAACATCTCCTAAAGCATAAGGGAATACCAGGCATAAGGAGAAGAGAATTCAAATCATTACAGTTATACCTATAAGATCTTTAAATGAATAAAATGGGTGGAATATAATTTTGTTGAAGTTAGCATTAAGGCCTATAGGGTAATTAGATCCTGCTTGATGGAGAAAGAAAAGATGAATTATTACTAGGCCTGCAAGGGATTTAAAAATGAAAGGTAAAAAAGCGAGTTAGTGTAGCATTATCCACGGCAAACCCCCCTCATAATCATTGGACTAAATATACTCCTAGGTAGGGCACAGCTGAGAGTAGATTAGTAATAACTGTAGCTCCTCAAAATGATATTTGCCCTCATGGTAAAACATACCCTATAAATGCTGCCCCTATCACTATAAATAGCATCAGTACCCCAATATTTCATGTATCGATATACTTGAAGGAGGAATAATAGACACCACGGCCAATGTGAAGATATAGACAAATAAAACATTTTGAAGCTCCATTGGCATGAAGTGAGCGAATAAACCACCCAGTATTGACATCATGTGTAATATGAACTACGCTGTTAAATGCAAGGCTGATATAGTGATTGCAAAATTACCCTAGTAACGGGAAACGAGAATTCCCGAATTTTGGGAGATTCCTGGGTTTCCCGAAACAAGAAAGAAAAAAGGTAACCATGCAGAAATTAATAATTATTCATATTCTTTAATTCTTAATTTTTGAATTTTTTTTACTTTCACTGTGAAAGTAAAACAAAAAAAAGTTGCGCGTGTCATTTCTCATGATTTGAGCATGTCATTTTGCATCGGTTTGCGCATGTCAAAAGTAAGTAAGGAAATCTTAGCTAATTGTGATTTTTTTCCTTTTTCTGAGTTTAACTCAAAATATATAAGGGATTAAAGGGGTTTACTAAAAAAATTTTTTCCATAATACTATTTTAAAATACGAATCTCTGGCGTTGTATTGTTTTTATTCAGTTAATCTTTCTGTTCGAACGCCTGTATCAAATTTCGCAAAATAATTCCAAATCGGTGATTTCTTTTTAATTAAAAATGAAGCTACAATTAAGAGAACACAGAGGTATTATGATTATGAATCAGAAGCTTAAATTATAGTTGAGCTTACCATCATAACCTGGCTTTTCCGTTTCTAGAGTAATTACCAAAGATTCTGACATAATGAATTGCCTATTATCAGAGCAGGTTTGATTACAGAAAAAAGTAATCAGATTACTGATTACATGATTACAGCCAAAAATGAGTAATCGATTATTAATCATGATTATGATTACATTTTGGAGTAATCATAATCATAGATTAGTAATCTGTAATCAGTAATCATAATCTAATGCAAGTATGATTACAATTTTTGATTACTTTGGAATTTTATTTCATACATGGAATCAAATTCTAATATTGAGTTTTTTTAAATATGTTGGTTTCAAAAAATAATACTGCAATTTCAAATTATAAAACAGTGCTAAAGTTACTAACAATCCGTCGTTGCTCTTAGCTTTAACTTACATCATGCAACTTCTTGCACAAGAATTGAATTGATAAAATTTTTGGGTAGACGCGATAGTGTGTCCATTATTTATATGAGTGTCTGTATAAAAATTTCATGATCCTTGATCATCTTTCCCAAGATACTTCCATCCGAACATGGTTGCATTTGGAAATTATCATGTGAATGCTAATGTAAAAACTAATGTACTGGTACCAATACCTTTGTTATATCTAAAAACTACTATTTTGAAAGTATTTTGAGAAAAAATTTGGTTTCGCTAAAACTGTACTCACTTAATTATTTTCACCAAAAATTTCACTAAATCTTGCGCAAGAAGTTTCATGATGTGATTCGAGCACAAAAGTAGATGTAATTTCCAACTACCGAAACAAGTTAAAAATACTTGCCATCTAATATTTGAAACAATTTTCCAAATTCTACTCTAACATTGTTAGCTTTTGCAGCATACGAAACAATATGTATTTCAAGTGTGGGATCAATAATTTAAAAAAAATGGTTCTTATTTAAAAAGTTATGGTACTCCACTGTTCTAAAACAAAAATTCAAGAGAAGTAGAAACCAAGCATAGAAAAGTTTTGTGTTAGTATAAAATGATTTGGAATGATTTGTTTCAGCAAGAATGAAAAGCGTAAGAAGTTCCTATATGACGTGCTTGCTTTCGGTTGTTCATCATAACAAAAATATGTAATCATGTAATCGTATGAAATAATTTAGGGGTTTGATTACTTGATTATGATTACAAGCCCGCAAATCCGTAATCAAACCCAGTTGATTATAGATTACTTAAAAGGGTTTGATTATAAATTACAGATTAGTAATCTGTAATCATAATCTCTGTAATCATTAATCATGTAATCATGTAATCAAACCTGCTCTGCTCATTATCTATGATTCACCACTCCAAATAACTGAAATTTCTTTGTCATTTAAAATAGGATAAAGATTTGCCCAACTGAATACACTATATTAGCACTCGTAAAAATAAAACAACGAAGCTGACGTTTTGAAACGTGTCAAAACATAGATCGTGTTATCACAATTCGAAAGACACCCCATACGCCTGCGTCCCCGAATACTTGGCCCAGTACTCAAACGAGTACTCGTATTCACCTCAGAAAAATATCGAGTATTCGTTTTCAAAAATTTGCCGAGTATCGCTACTCGGGGCATCCCTAGTTTCTTAGATTCTTGAGAATTTTGAGTATAAAATTCAAGTGGTTCAGTTCATGCCCAAATAATTGGGATTCAAAATTTCACAATTGCCACACATTTGATGATTTTGTGTGATAATTGTGAAATTGGATTAATTAATTCAAAACTTAATAAATTAATAATTTGTAGTTGGAAAGTCAATCTAGTACTTTTAGTCTACCGATTGACAAAAACTTAAAAAGTTACAATGAATCCAGCAGTCGCAGTGTTCAACATTGCAATCGTGTTCCGGAACTCTGCAGTCGGAATTTGTTTTGCCTTTTAGTTTTTATCAATTATTCACTAAGTTTTAGGAAAGTTTTTTGAATTTCAAAATTTTTCAAACAGAGAGTGGCATTGTCTGTATTTTCAAAAAAAAATCCATGAAAAGTTTAAACTAACAATTTTTTTAAACTTTTCACAATTACCACACTTTCACAATTATCTAAGATGACCCTATTAAAATTTCAAATTCCTTGAATGAATAAAAATGAGCGAAAACGAAACCGGGAGATCAACCTTTATGGAGGCAGGGTTGGAGTTGAGCCGCGCAAAACATTTTTTGAAGATCAGAGTTGGCACGGTGCGCAACAAAAAATTAACTTGGGAACCCAATAAATATTTCCATAGTCTGAGGATCCCAAACATAATCTTCAGACCCTGAAGCAATCCCGGGCAAAAGTTTTCGGAAGCTAGAGTTAAAGCGGTGCCCGAAAAAAAGTTTAGGAGCCTAGAAGTAAAAAACTTTGAGAACGGAACTAAAAACAAGGCAGAGTGAAAGCGGGAACTGAATCAGAAATAAACGCCTATCATTGGAAGCGTATGAGCGTCGAAAGCCCAACTGATTCAACAACACAAAAGTAGGATAAAATTTTTGCCCCGCAAAAAAAACCTTCCAGTACCTGATTCATTATTGAATATAGAAAATGTTATGAAAAACGTAAAAAAAATTTTTTAAGCGGGTTATTAGAATACTAATATTAAATTAAGGTGAATAACCATTCATGGCTTCACACTCTCCCATCATTCGGATGATGACTGCATTCATTTTCTCCATCAGAATGAAAGGAGAAGGAAACAATAAGTGTCAACAAGTTATAACAAGAAATTGTGACAGTAAAAACAAAAATTCAATTAAATACAATGAACGATAGGAGTTTGGAAGTGTGTTATTTGGATTCAGCATTAAATTTCTTACAACAATAATTAAGTCAACTACAGATAATGTTATCTAGAAATGAATTAGTAGTTTTTTATTACTTTTTTAACCCATTCACAGTTCACCTAATCCCTCCTAGACCTGGTCTTCCCGCTCAAATCTCTCTCCCGGTCTGCTAACAGTACCACTCTTCACTCCTCACAAAACCTTAATTAATTTTTGAAAATCACAGAGCTAACTTATTTCTCACCACTACTTCGTTGTTATTTGAAACTGAAAATCTATTTCACTTCTTATATTAATTTTGGTTTACACTGAAACCCCAAAGAATATGAGAAGTTGGCAAAAATTACGAAAGTTTTGGGTTAGAAGCGCAAAATCTACGTTTTATTCTTTACCAAAATTGCCTGTGTGGAACAGTCTCAATATCGGTTCAGATTCGGTCATATAAAATATGGGTAATGTATGTATGCAAAGTTTTGAGTATATATTATTTTTGTTATTAGAAATTATAACGTTAAGCCTGGAAGTAGTACCTGGCAATTTCCTTTCTACTACATCAGCCAAATTATGACCTTTTGTTGTGAATCCTGGTTACTAGGTATTCATGTTTTATAGAAGGAATGCCTCCCAAGTTTATCCCTTCAGGTAAGAAATTATATTGTACAATGGTTTTGCACTAACGAAAGTTTAGGATGTCATAGACTGGCCAGTGAAATTAAGGACTACAAAGAGAAATGTGACAAATCTGTGCTAGCATTCCTCGAACACAAATCCGATATCATCCTATATGCATTTTACCACACTTTACCAATATTGATCATTGTTCCAAAAATTTCTGGTATTGTGGGAAGGAAAGTGCCCATGGCTGATGGGCATGGAAAGCGATGCGCCATGTGGGAAGGAGGGCGTTATTCCCAGCATACTGGATCTGGAAGTTGGCCGTTCATCTCTCTCCTCTTATTAGTATTATATTTAGACGTGTTTTTTTGTCTTGTTTTTAGTAGTAATTGGCTGTTGCCAATTACTAAGTAAATTATATACAGTAAAGTTCGATTATAGTCACTGCGGGTATAATAGAACTCCTGCTATTGCAAACCATACTGTTCGGTACCTGCCAAACCTACCGTACCGAGAGTCATTTTAGCCGGTTATAGTGAACAGGCATGAAATATTTCTGAATTCCGCAATGAATTTTTTTTTATTCTTCTATGACCATCTATGTACCCGACTTAGTTGTGACCTTAGAGTGAGTTTTAGTCAACACACTCAGTTTGAAGTATTTTACTCGCGCGAGAAGTTACTTGAAAGGTCAAACTTGAAAAGTTTTTCGATATCGATACGAGCCGAAGGGCAAAAAAAAGTCGACACTGATTTACAATTCGAGCTGGGAATAGAGAAATTTTTCGATGCCGATTATCGATCCTAGCCAAGGATGGAAAGGTCCTTCGATACCGATCTACGATCCGAGTCAAGAATCAAAAAGTCTTTCGATACCGATCCACGATCCGAGCCAAAGGTCAAAAAAGAATCGATACCGATCCGCGGTCCGAGCCAAGAATCAAAAAGTCATTCGATATCGATTCGCGATCCGAGCTAAGATTCCGAAAATTCTTTCGATACCGATCCGTGATCCGAAACAGCAGTTTTTCCACCGATACCGATCCGAGCCGTGACTCGATTCATGGATCGAGTTTCACCTGTGCATTATGCCAATGCTCTCTGATGGAGAAAGTCCTCGAGTAATAATTGTTCCCGCTTATGTATGGTTCATGAAGTTTTTTTTCGGTGCAGTTGCTATTTTATTATGAAAGAAAAGTGAAATGTGGTGAAACTCGTTAATTAGCGAAAGTCGTTTCCAACATTAAGTTTAAGAACCCATTTCGGTACTACAATTTATAGAACACCTGAGGAACTTCTCGAAGTAGTTTATCAGTGCATAATGGCGGAAGATAAATTCAATGTCCAAACTTCCTCCACTTACAAATAATGACCGCCAAAGCGATAATAAAATACTAAAGCCCCCTCATAAAATGAATTATAGTCGCCATGAAAAATCAGAAGAAACGTCTCAGACGAACAATAACTTCTGGGCTTTAATACATATAGAGGATATTGTTATTGTTTGGTCTAAATCGACCACTCACCTTTAATTGAGATGGACGAAATTCCCAAATCTCCACAACTATTGGTTTAATTTTAAATAATTAAACTAAAAACAAATAAAACTAAAACTCAAAAAAAAAAACTTTTACTTTTAATTTAATTCAAATTTGTGGTTTTTCCCACTGAGAACTTGTAGCAGTCAGGGCTATGACTGCCTCAAAACTGTATCTGCTCTAAGTTCAACAATTAACTTTTGAGTTTTTTTTTAGAAAACAAAACCCTACTGAATAATTTCGATCAATAATAGATTTTTTTTGTAAATAACAAAAAGAAAAGAATAATCTTTATTTAATAAAATAAACAACTTACTTTAAATCTAAAATGGACCCTTGCTCAACAATGAACTTCCAATTCTTCATTGTTGAGTAATTCCATTCCCTACTCAAGGAGCTAACTTAGTTACTCAAACTATGGTTAAAAATGGAATGGTCTTTCCGATTTCCAATCCTGAGTTTTTATACTTTTTTTTACCCATGTACCTTGTGCAAAAATACTATTTTTATAATAACAAAGGAGCTATAATTAATTTAAACTAATTAATCCTTACTAATTAACGTATTAGTAGATGAATAACAAAGGTAAATTAACATGAATAAGTTAAAGAAAGGAAAGAGAAAAATATAATAATAGTTTTTCTATTATGCACTGTAACAATATTATCATGGTCATCGCTAGTACCAAAGAGGGAACAGTAGTATGTACAGGGCGATCAATACGTTACAGTAGAACTCGGCCACAAACCCTGCACTTCAACAACCCTAAATTTATTTTTACCTATTAAACTCCATAAAGTCTTGGAGCATAAGTGGGATGGAATGNTCCCTAGTACCAAAGAGGGAACAGTAGTATGTACAGGGCGATCAATACGTTACAGTAGAACTCGGCCACAAACCCTCCACTTCAACAACCCTAAATTTATTTTTACCTATTAAACTCCATAAAGTCTTGGAGCATAAGTGGGATGGAATGTCCTAAGTATTTCTTACAGCACAGTCACCTATGAACTTAGGAACCTAAGTATTCTCATTCTGCACAGTTGAACTCTGCCACACACCAAAAGACGCCAAAATAATTTCTTACTGATGAAACACCCTAACTCTTGTAGCATAATGTGGAATGAAAGACCCTACCTATTATCATTCTCTACCACATACCTAAAAACCTAAGTAACTCACCAATCATCGACCCAGTTAAGCAATGTTGTCACATCTTGAAAACTTATCCAAACATGTTGAAACCTGTCATAGCCTATGAACGCAATTATTCTCATTCTCCAGTAGTCCAGAGACTTATGAACCTAAGTTTTTTACCAAACATCGACCCAGGTAAGCAATGTTGTAATATTTCACGAACCTATCATGTTAAAAGATATTTAAACCTGTCATAAACTTTGAACACAAGTTTCTCTACCAATCACCGACCTAAGTAAGCAATGTTGTCATATTTCATAAACCTATCAGGTTCAAGTATGTTGAAACCTGTCATAATCAATGAACACAAGTTTTTTCTACCGATTACCGACAGCTCTTCATTGTTGCAATATCGCATTGAACTAATAGCCAAAGTCTTTTACCCATAAACTTACAGATATTCATACTATACAAATTATTTGGCGTCCTTTAGTAAAGCGTGTGTGGCCGAGTTCAACTGTGCAGAATGAGAATACTTAGGTTTCTAGGTTCATAGGCGACTGTGCTGTAGGAAATACTAGGGCCTTCCATCTCACTTATGCTCCAAGAGTTAGGGTGTTTCATCGGTAAAAATAAATTTTGGGGTGTTGAAGTGAAGTGTGAGTGGCCGAGTTCTACTGTGACGTATTTGTAGCCCTGTACATACTACTGGAACGGACATCATAATTATAATAGCCAAACAAATAAGTTACCAATCATATCAAAACCCACAGTATTGGAATAACTATAGGTTACAGATCTCCCAAAATAATAACTACCGGCAAGATCGAACAACAAGGCAGATCCTCGTCATCGAATTGACCAGAACGGCCTACTGGTCAAACCACGGACGTAATGATAACAGAGTTAGATTTGAAACGCAAAGACAAAAATATAGACCCCAAAAAACTTCTGGTCTCAGATTAGACCAACTCAGCGTATGAATGTAGAGGCTTTAGTCACCAAGCTAGTCACTGTCCAAAGCGATCAGGACTAGCTATCACCGCCTTCTACCCTGAACAGTTAAAGTTACAAAATGAACCAGAACAATAGAAAAAAAAACAAAAAAAAGCCATACACCAAAACCAGATCATAATAATTATTATGACGGTGATTCTCAGATTTAAACAAAAAAGGGACAATCCGGAACAGAACTCATCAAATTGCTCTTAACCGGTACAAGAAAAATGCTAAGAGGTTCCTACAATTTCTCTAAATTTTCAAACGTATAAGTGCACCTCTTTATTACTCAGGTTGCACTTACTCATTAGTTGAACATAATTTACTTCAAAGGTTGAATCTATTTATAAACCCTAAAAGGTAAATCGTTCTTTCGGCAATAAATAATATTAAAGCAAGCCCAATCGGGTAAGTCCAATTAACCATAGAAATAGGAAATTGACAAATTGACCACGAATTCTTAATAGCTAATCTATTACCGTTTACTTGTGTCATCGGCTCAGACATAATAAGTCAAATAGGCAAAGTCACGGATCAACAAGGTGGTAAATATTGTGGCGAAATCGGGGTTTTAGTATGCGTATTTCGCCATAGAATTTGCCGGATTGAATAGCCTCTACAGGATATGGGTTTTGTGGGACCAAATAAATTATAAGAAAAAGAGAGGCCAGTAAGTCGTGATAGAGGATACGCGGTTTTCCTCTGACGCAATGGGTCTAATCTATAAAACTATATTTTTCAGGCGTCTCGTGAAAGGAGGGGTTCAGTATGTTTGTAGCGTTTGGTCAAGTTAGTCTTTTATAGTACTATTGTCTTCTGTCTATCAAGTCTTTGTAGTAAGTACTATTATTTTAAGCAATTAATAAATCTAACTCGATACTAAGTGGAGTGAGACGAGGTTTGGAATTTACCAATTTTTTTGTATTCGGTGACATCAGGGAAGAGAGAGAGGCCATTCCTCCAAACCATTTCTTGGTATAGTGCTTTACCAGGGCTCCATCCCTGCTTTGGGTCGTCAAAGTCCTGCGTGGCTCCCTCTATCAATTCGGCGAAAGACTTAGTTCGAGGTTCCTCCAGCCCAGCATTTTTCTCCCCTTATCGGTCTCCGATATCCTCCGGTGGTACCGGGATTAGACGGAGAGTTCAGTGTTTGAGAGTGAAATCCTCGGTCTCCCCAGTGACACCCGGGATCTCGGGACCCAGCGCGACAATAGCCCCTCGGAATCCTCCCGGGACGGGAGAGAACCTCCGACTACGGGATATCAGGAAGACGTGGGTTTCGGCCTACTCGTAAGGTTTCCTAGTCTGGGATTAGCCTAATATTATCCTAAAGAGCTCTCCGGAAAACCTGGGATAGAGTAGTACAGGG
>NIPM01002302.1:0-10248 GCA_002738285.1 Holacanthella duospinosa | reverse complement strand
TGGTATTGTTCTTGCGTCATTTTCCATTTTTTTGGGGTTAAGTTTTATGTGAAACCTATAATAAACTTCAACCCAATTGTCTACTAAACACCAACTTGTAAGGAATTAGTTGAATAAGGAGTGATTGAGTTGAAATATAAAGAATCAAAAAACAATTTGGCTGATCTATTTACAAAGTCCCATTCTAGATTTAAGATAACCGATTAAAGAACCAGGATTGGGTGTGTGGAGGATTGCACAAGTGGGGGTGTTATAATAAACCTAAATATGGCACTTTATTTTCGTTCAGAGTAGTCCCTTTTTGATTCTCTTCTTAATTCAACCAAATTTTTAATAAATCTAGATTATTCTCACTCTTATTCAACCAATTATTTAATAAGTAAAATGGGGACTACTCTGAAGGAAAATAAACTGCCATATGGGACAAAATTTTTGAAGCCTCGGTTATAATTCTAGAATATTAGTGATCATAGTGAAAATAGTTTGAGGAAGCATCTAAAATGGCAAGAAATATAGTTAAGAGATATTTTATGGATAGTAAATACATAAATTTATTTTCATTCTTACTATTTCATGCATTCAAGAAACTAAAATTCCTCGACCAATTAGAATATAATTATGTTTCAAAATTTTTGTCCCATATAGCTGAGACAGTTCAGCCCCAGGGGTTACTTTGCCATATGGCAGTCCATAACATTGAAAAAAAACAGATGACCATCTTTACAATAAATAACTCATTTTTTATTAAAAGATAACAAGCCATAACATCAGCCTTTTAAGTTTCAGATTAATAATACTTCTTTTAAAAATAATTTCAAATAAATTAGGCATTTGATGAGGTTATTAGAGCCGACGATGATTCTATTAAATTATACTATCGATTTCTAAACCCAAACATCGTTTTCGATCTTAGCTTTGAAAAGTTCTTTCATTGTCGAATTTATCCAAGTTTAACACTTTCACACAGGATAAATGTTAAAACGAATGTACAAAGTCACCAAACCAATAAGTAATATTAATCAATAAACCTCCTATTTTAACCTTATAGGATCCAATATATCCTCTTTCTCTATGCCGATCTTTATCCGTAATCATCATTTTAAGAATCATATTGGCCAACCATCTTATAAAACACATCCTCATCTATTATCTAAAGACGAAAGTATCGAATAATATAAGCTTATTTTCATTAGTTACCAAAGGAATTACTAGAGATGAGTATGAAAATCGAAGATTGAATTTGATCAATCAAATGGAAGAAGGAGATTCTGCTATAATTATAGGAAATTGCTTACAATATAAAGCTGATAATATATTGTATAATTTTTTTGTATAATTTATTTAGTTACGAATTTCGTCAGAGTTCCAATATGTTGTATTTATCTGGTATCTTTTGGATTTCTAATTAATTTTTAAGGATTCAATCAACCTGAAGGTGCTCTTATATTATGTAATAGACATTCAATTGATTATATTAGCTAAAGGAAGTAAGTTTAATAGAGGATATAAAATGATAGTCTTTTTGCACAAAAAAGATCAAGATACAGAATTATGGGAAGGGCCGAAATGTGGGTTTGAAAATGCTAAAAACTACTTTTCAGCCGATAAAGTATTAATATAATTAATCATTAGACTTATGATATTGAAAGTTTTGTGGAATATAGTAAACATATATTTGAAGAAAGCAAATTAGTTTATTTGGATTTACCCGTCACCTTGAATATGCATTCGAGAGAAAGTTCGTTGTTTAATTATTTGCATCAGAGTATTTCTTGTCTTCTTATTTTTAGATGGCTTGAAAAATAAGATTAAATTACTAAAAGATCAAATGGATCAACTTCGAAGCCTCAAAAGTGAAAGTGAAGCATCGTTATTGAAAGAAGCAGGATTGATAGCATCTAGATCTTTTGTTAAAGTATAACTTCTTTGTTATTGTTCAGGTTATGAATTTTACTGCAGAATCTTTTGCTTCAAACAAAAAAGTTTTTGAATCAGAAGTGGATGCCCTATTCGAATATTCTTCCCGGAAACAAGGATCAAAAGGACATTCCTATGTTCCAGTTATAGCTTCGGGCTCTAATGCTTTGGCTATGCATTATGTTAATAATGATATGGAGATCAAGTAATCTTTATTTTGGTTGACAATAGAAATGGAGACTTAATTATGATGGATTCTGGAGCTGTATAAATCTTTACAATTATGATTAGGAATACCACGGATATGTTAGTGATATAACTAGAACTTGGCCTGTTAATGGAAAATTCTCACAGTCACAAAAAGAATTATATCAAGCAGTATTAAATGTACAAAAACAATGCATCGATGTAAAAATATTCAATTTATTCTCTTAGTTTTGCACAATCAAAAACAATATATCAATCAATGAACTATTGCTCGAATCTTTAAAGATGATGTCTGTTGAATTGGATAAACTGAGCATTAACTTTAATCAACATGTTTGATATCTTTGATTTATTTTTAGGAACTAAAAACCTTACTCTATCCACATCACATATCGCATTATTTAGGTATGAACGTTCACGATACACCTGGATTAAGCAGAGATCTCAAATTAAGAGAAGGAATGGTAATTACAATAGGTACATCGTCATATGTTTGATTTTAAGAACCTGGTATTTATATTCCTTATGAAGAAAAATTCCCAGATAAATATAAAGGTATGGGAATCAGAATTGAAGACGATATTATGATCACCTCTACCGGATCTCCGATTGTTTTTAGCTCTAATGCCCCTAAAGAAATGGTTGATATTGAATTTGCATGCAATAATACTAGCATATTTTAATAGATCATTGATATTTTTTAATAAAATTTCCTCAATTTCACGAAATATTAAATGCATAAATATTAATCATAAATATTGTAAATACCTTTAAATAAATTATTATATAAAACCTTTAATTATTTTTAAAATTTTATAAAAGGATATGCATTCATTCCTCTATTCTATGATGTCATTGTTACGAATCGCATTTTACAGAAATTATACAAGATGAAAATTTCTACAATAGCTACATTTACTATTATAAAAAGCGAATTATCACCGATACACAAAGAAGGATATTGTGTAATGAAAGGAGAATGTGGACCTAAATCAGATGGATTATTTGATCGAAATCTAAATTGCTTAGATAATTCACCCTCCAATCCCGTATCCCAAATCGCAGTTTTTAATGTTATAGTTAACCAACAAAGTTACAAAAAAATTAAGCAAAATATGTGGATTAGAATTTATAACTAAAGAAGAAATACTAAGGCAGGGAATATGTTGTACCTTAAAACAATTGAATACTCTTAAAGCTAATTTGAAGAATTTATATAATTTACTTAATAACTGTCCTGCTTGTTGGATTAATCTTCGAAATTTCTTTTGTCAATTAACCTGCAATCCCTCGCAATCCCAATTCCTCAACGTGACGTCAAGTGTTCGATCACCAGTGACAAAAAAGAAAGTGGTAACAGAAATGGACTTTTATCTCCAGCCCCAATATGGAAGATCGATTTATGACAGTTGTAAGGAAGTGAAATTTTCAAGTAGCAATAGTTTAGTTATGGATTTCATTGGTGGTGGTGCTAAAAATTATTTGCATATGTTTCGTTTTATGGGTAAGCTTAGTCCTTTTGGTTCTCCTTTTCAGATTAATTTTCCTACTCCTGATCAATTCCCATCGAAGCTGCCTATTGAACCATTTAATAAACAAACTCATAATTGTTCAAGCGGAGATCCGAAGATAAAATGTTCTTGTGTCGATTGTGAAAATCAATGTCCGAACTTGAAGATAGTAAAAAATCGATATTGGTTTTGGAGCTTCGGTTATATATCAGCCTTATCTTTCTTGTTTTATTCTGTTATAGCTGTTTCTTTTGGTTACAAATATACTTATTCTACTCAATCTCATGAAACAGAGGAATTATTCCAAGAAGACAATGAAGATACGCCACTCATAAATACAAATAAAAGAGAAACAGGGAACAAGATATTCTTTAAGATCGGGAAAATGTCAGCTTTGAATCCATATACGGTTTTATTCATCGGATTATTGTTTGTTTTTATTTGTTCTTTAGGATTATTGAAGTTTTCTTCCGAATCGAATCCAGAAAATCTATGGGTATCCCAAAACTCATTGGTAGTTAAAAATAAGCTGGAATATGAGAAATTATATGGGCCATTTTTTCGAACCGAGCAAGTGATGATCAAGCTTAAAGAGCCAACCCTATCGATTATTAATAGAACTATTATCAAGAAAGTATTTGAGTTGCAGAAATCTATAATCAAGATTGATAAAAAATTATTCAAAGAAATTTGCTATAAGCCAGTTTCGAAACATTGTTTAATACAATCAATTACTGCCTATTGGAATGATGATTTTGATTACTTTCTAGACGATAAGGATTATAAAGACACATTTACCGATTGTGCTACTAATCCTGCTACATGTCTTCCTCCTTCTGGTGTTCCTATTAAACCAGATTATATATTAGGTGGCAGTAATGTAGAATCTCACAATGGTACATTGAATTATACAAAGGCATCTACGTTAAGTATCACATTTGTTATCAATAATTCATTGGATACTAAGATGTTGCATAAGATTGTCAAATGGGAGAATAAAGTTTCCAAATATTTAAACAAAATAAGAAAAGAAAGTACGATATTTCGTTATGATACAATGGCATTTTCTTTTAGATTGGAAAATTCTATTGAAGTTGAATTGAACAGCTCGTCCAATTTCAATTACTCTGTTGTATTGATTAGTTATTGTGTTATGCTTTTATACGTCTCGTTAACCTTAGGAAAGAATCCAATACAATATGATTTCAAGTCATTTTATCAAAATTTATATCGAACAAGAATCGAGTTGGCATTATTTGGAATACTGTTAATCGGGTTGTCCATCATTTGTTCGGTTGGTATTTTATCTGTTTTTGGAGTAAAGACCAGTTTAATTATAGCAGAAGTGATACCGTTTCTATTATTAGCTGTTGGAGTTGACAATATCTACTTACTGGTCAATGAATTGGATCGGATCAATATTATGAATGAAAGATCCAGCGCGGATAGACAAAGTACAATAAGTTTAGGGAAAGAACAAATGATATCAGAGACTATAACTAATGTAGGTAGTAGTATTTTATTGTCTGCTTTTTGTGAGATATTGGTGTTCTTGATTGGTTGGTTCGTTTCTATGCCTGCTGTTTCGTCCTTTTCTCTTTATGCTGCACTTGCTCTATTCATTAATTTGTGTTTCCAATGTACTTGCTTTATTGCTTTCTTGGAGCTGGATCTTCGTCGTCTGGAAAACAAGAGATTGAATTTGCTGTTCTGGATCAAGCTGGATGAAATAGAGCCAGTTGAGGAAGGAAAAGAATTTATAGAAGAAGTTTATATACCATACTTATTTGCACCGAAAGTAAGGAATTTTGTCTTTTTATTTGCAATAGCTATATTTTGTTTCCATCTTTCCTTATTACCGTTTATCAAATTAGGATTAGAACAGAAGATTGCTCTACCAAAAAATAGTTATTTAATTGATTATTTCAATATACTCGAAGAAGATTATCGTATTGGGCCTCCTGTTTATTTCGTTTTTATCGATAAGTCTAACAATGTCACTTCTTTAAGTGGTCAAGCTCGATTGTGTTCTGCTTTCACTGATTGTTCAAGGTATTCGGTTACTAATATACTGGAAACAGAGAGGAAAAGGAATGAAATATCGTATGTTAATCAACCTGTATCGAGTTGGATGGATGATTTTCTTAATTGGCTGAATCCCAACCTCGATTGCTGTAAAATCAAGAAGACCAATTCAACCAAGTTCTGCGATAAGAACGACCCGAATTGTATACCTTGTATGAGAGATAGGAAATGGGATCATACATTAAATTGGACACCTAAAGGACACGAATTTATGAACTTTTTTAATCAATGGATCAGAGCTTCTGCCGATGAAGACTGTCCGTTTGCTGGTAAAGGATCTTATTACGATCTTGTCAAATTCAATAGAACAAATATCGATTCCTTCATTTTTAGATCCTTTCATAACCCACTACGAAATCAGTTCGATTATATTGAAGCTTATGAACAATCGAATCGAATCAGTAAAGAAATCAAACAATATTATAAAGCTCCAAAATTGAAGGTGTTTTCTTATTCACCTTTCTATCTCTTTTTTGATCAGTACACTTCCATTGTTTCATTATCTCTATCCTTGATTTCTTTGGCTTTCTTATCAATCTTTGTAGTGTTTTACTGCTTTCTGGGATTCCGATTGGCATTGATATTAATAAGCACGATGATAATGATTCTAACTAGCGTGATGGGAACAACAATGGTGATGATACCGTTTCTATTCGGACGAGATAATGGGGTGATGTTAAATGGAGTCAGCTTAGTTAACTTGCTTATTTGTGTTGGTATCTCTGTGGAATTCGTACTTCATTTAGGTAAGAAGTACCACAACATCCTTAGCGACTCTACTGATTATTACTCCAGTTTAGATATTGCAAAATTGGCTAGTAAAGCAATCTTGAAATCAATTTTTGAAGGCATTGCACTTACCAAATTTTTGGGTGTTCTAGTCTTGGCCTTTTCTAATTCATCTTTGTTCATTGTCTACTATTTCACGTTCTATTTGGCTATCATTTTATTTTGCTCTTTCTTTGGTTTGGTTTACTTACCTGTTTGTTTGGCTTTATTTGCACCTAAAAATTAAACATGAGTTTGTTTGTTTCTTGACTTGATTCATCAAATAAACCCCATATAATTAGTTTCATATGAAATCGCTCTACTTTGTTACGATAGATTGAATGAGAATATGGAGTTGTATTAAACTCGTATGCTAATTGATTCGATCTCCAATCAATCAGGTAAAACCAATTCATATAAGGTCAATGGTTTAAAACGATGATATCGAACTTAGTGTCAGATCTAACGGATATGGTTAAATGGACTAATTTTTACCCCCTATTGAAAATTTTTTTTAACCTTGTCATTAATTTCGAAAAATGAAAAGTAAAATAAAAGAATATAATAAGCTTATTTTTAAGCTAAAATAGTTGTTATATCTAGTTTGCTATTATAAATTAAACCACTTCTTGTTAGTGGTTGCCATTTTCTACATGCTATTTTTGACATTTCAAGTTTTTTAAATCATTCATAGTTCTAACAGGATGTGAACACTTTATACACATCATTGTTTCCACCTTTTTATTTTATATTTTCTTAATAATTCTTCGTTCTTTATTCTCTTACGTAAATTGCAAGGGTTGAAATTTTTTTTAAACAGGGGATAAAAATTAGTTTTCACCTTCAACGGACATAAATTACATATTTAAACACATACGAATATAGAAATTTCTAATTAGTTGATTTTACACTCATCATTAATTTTCTGCGCTTATTTTCATCTAATTGTAACGGCTCAAATCGAACGACTGCGGAATTTATGTTTATTTGAATTTTATAGATGAACAATCGAAAGAAAAGGTTGAAAAATATTCAAGATTTAAATTTAAATTAAATGAACATCAATGTAGATTGAGAGAACCAAGGTCGAGATGTAGTATGAATAAAAATAATAATATAAAAACTTGTATATATAATTACGCCGTTTTACGCAAAAAGGTAAGCGAATTTTAATTAATAATAAATATGCAAATTAATGTCTAGTGCTAAAGTTTATATATAATATTTTCTATAAATTAAGCTTTATTTTTAAAGCATATTTGTTTAAATTACTATAATAGATAACTTGCAAAAATTCAATAACCGATAAAGAACAACGTGTATTTATTAAATTTGGAGTAATTCTAGGCCACAGTTCGGGAATAATACATAAAGAATTGGTTAAAACGATAGGAGAAAAGGTCTATAAATATAATACAGTGAAAAATATGGTTTCTAAGTTCAATAAGGGCCGAAATTGTGTTGAAGACACTAGAGGAGGCGATACAACCAATCATTTAATAAAAGAAAATACAATTGAGAAAATCAAAGAACATCTTGCTCAAATTAGAGCCTGATCGTGCCTCGAACTTTCCATGTTAGTAAATTGTAGCAAAGCTACTGTTTATCGGTATTTAACAGAAGATTTACAAATGAAGAAATTATTGAGCAAATGGGTTCCTCATCTTCTAACACAGGAACAAAGAGAACATAGAGGATTAGCATCTAGATATAATTTGGAGCAGTTATCAAAACAAAAAACCCTAATAAACAGAACATTGGCTATAGATGAAACTTGGCTTACTTTATATATGCAACCTCAGCGTGACTAGTCTCGATTTTGGAGCACTAAGGACGAAAGCCCAACACAAATTGTAGCACAATCAAACTATCAGAGAAAAATAATGCTTATAATAGCAATGGATTTTCAAGTTGTTGCTTATTGGAAGCTCTGTACCCCTAAAGAGACAGTAACTGCAGAAGTCTATAAAAACTTCCTAATCGAATTATTAGACAAATAGTTACCTGATAATAAATTTAAGGTGCCTATAATATTACATGATAATGCTAAACCGCATAAATCAAATCCTATAAAACAGTATTTTGTTGATGAAAATATTCGGGTTTGGGATCATCCTCCCTATAGCCTTGCTATTAGCCCATCTTATTTCAATTGTTTTGGTCAATGAAAGAGGAAGTTAAAAGACAATATTTACGAAGATTGGAATGAACTAAAAATTCAGCTAGAAAGTGCAATTCTGGAGCTTAATTCTAAAGGGTCTATGAATGGTATCCAGAAGCTACCCGAAAGATGGATAAATGTAATAGATGCAGAAGGTTCGTATCTATAAACTTACTAATTTTCAACTTTTTTTATATTTATTAATAAATTTTTTATTTAAAATTTTTCGAGTCCCTGTTTGCTCGGAACGCCCTAATAAATCACAGATTTGGCCTGTATTCCAATACTAGATCAGGTATAATTTCATCGAATACCTGATTCGCGTAAATCCTTTTTTGTAAGATTTCAAGGTTTCATATATTGAATTAAAGTCTTTGCTCTATAATGCAACCAAATGAATTCAAGCATCACTTACATCCTTTTAATGCATACAGGGTGGCGCAAGTAAATTTGGACATTATAATTTTTGCGATGGGTGGTAATAAAAAATATATTTATTTAGCCAATTTTATTTTTTTAAAATAAAGAACTTTTCAAAATGGAAAATAAAAATACAACTATTGAATATCAAAATAGAATAAGAATAAAATGTTTATTGGAAGCTGGAATGTCCCCTACAGAAATACCACTTCATCTAAAATTCTCTCGACAAACTGTTTATAATATGCAGAAAAATGGAAAACCGATAAGGAAAAAAGGGCCTTGTGGATTAGAAAACTTTACGCAAACACTAAAAAATTTATAAAGCCTAATATGGGACAAAATTTTTGAAACATAATTCTATTCTAATTAGTCGAGGAATTTTAGCTTCTTGAATGCATAAAATAGTAAGAATGAAAATAAATTTATCTATTTATCAACTTTACTATCCATAAAATAACTCTTAGCTATATTTCTTGCCATTTTAGTTGCTTTCTCAACCTATTTTCACTATGATCACTAATATTCTAGACTTATAACCGAGGCTTCAAAAATATGGGACAAAATTTTTGAAACATTGGTTATAATTCTAAATAGAACTTTTGCAAAAAATGAATTGGATTATAAAAATAAAGAAAAATACAATTTTATATAAGAAAATATTTAAAACAGTTTTTCTTAAAATTTATTGGATTTGTTTTGATATTTCTCCAGTTAATTCTGTCTTATGAATAGGATTGAATTAAATTGATGTGAAAAATGAAAGAGAATCTAGGCCAAAATTTATCAAAAAAATAATGGTTTTATGGCTTGCTATTGTTCTTATTCGATAAAGGTAAGTGAGGTCTATAAGGAATTGAAAGCAAAAAAATCATAAATCATGTTTTATTAATCAAAATATACATAAAATATTGAAAGCTAGAGTCAGATAGTTACTAGAATGTGGATTATTTAGGAGTACTTAATATGGCTTAGGGCTACCTATTTAATCTTACTCCTTATACTGTTTTTAAACCTGTTTTCATTTATACATAATAAAAATTATCTTTAAATTTNTCTTTAAATTTATTTGTTTTTATTTTTCAAAAAGAATAGAAACATCTTTCAAAATTTTTTGCCATATGGCACAAAATTTTTGAAGAAATCTTAATATTTTGGTTGAAATAAAAAATACATGTA
>NIPM01002301.1:0-10248 GCA_002738285.1 Holacanthella duospinosa | reverse complement strand
CCTTTATCGAATAAGAACAATAGCAAGCCTTTTTTATAAGACCATTATTTTTTTGATAAATTTTAGCCTAGATCCTCTTTCATTTTTTCACATTAATTTAATTCAATCCTATTTATAAGACAGAGAATTAATATCAAATCAAATAAATTTTAAGAAAAACTGTTTTAAATATTTTCTTGTATAAAATTGTACTTTTCTTTATGTTTATAATCCAATTCATTTTTTGCGAAAGTTCTATACTGCCCGTCAAAAGTGATTCAGTGTTTGGAAAATTCGAACTTAAATGGTAATTCATTAATGAGTAAGACTTAGAGCAAGCTAATACTCATATGGTAGATAGATACAGCCTTTGTCTATAACATATCCAAATATTATAGATATCTTTTAAATATTGATAGAGATATGATTACTCAAAGTTAAAAGTAGGTGATTCAGTGTTTTGACGAATTTTTAAAAAAATGAAAAATCAATAGATTGTGTACCCGCCCTTGATTTTTCTTATCTGTTCGAGTCTTCTAGGCATTGACCTAACAAGCTTAAGACATACTTCAGCTGAAATATTGTTCCATATATCTTGAATTCTCTCCCAAAGTTCATCTTTGTCTTTACATGGTGGTCGAATTTTTAGCTCTCTTTTCATATGATACCATAGATGCTCAATTGGGTTAAGGTCAGGAGATTGTGCAGGCCATCTCATTACTTTCATTTCGTTTCTTTTGAACCATTTTTTATACTTGAAGCGGTATGAGAGGACGCATTGTCATTTTGAAAGACAATTTTAGATTTGACCAAGCCATACAAGTCAATTTTATACATCAGCTCGTCATCCAGAATACTCTCATATATCTCTGCATTAACACTGCCATCAATTCTACAAAGATACCCAAAACCTGATGAAACCATACATCCCCAAACCATAATTGATCCACCACAGAATTTTTTTGTTTGAGTAATATTGTGATCACTGATTGGTTCCCCGATTTTTCTGAAAGTTCTGTCACGTCCATCAGATCCCTCTAGGATTACTTTAGTCTCATCTGACCATATAACCATATCCCAGTCCTTATTTTCCTAAGTTCTGTGTGTTTTTTCAAATTCTGATCTTGCTCGACGATGAGATTTTTTTAATTGTGGGCATTTCTTTTTGTATCTAGATACGATGTTGCTACGTTTTAATGTGCGCAGTATAGTACTCGAAGAGGCTGATATTCCTGCATAGGTCTTGAGTTCTTCCTGTATTTCTGTAGAGGTGGAGCATTTACCACTTGTTGCTAATCTTCCAATATATTTTTCATCGTACTTATCTAAGACCCGAGGACGACCTATTATAGGCTCTGGAGTATATTTTTCAACTCTATTTATTACTCTGGACACTGTTGCTTGTGAAACTCCAACAATTTCAGCTATTTTTCTTGAAGATTTTCCATTTAAAGCAAGTTCGTTAATTCTTGTTTCAATTTTCTTCTTGTCATACCAAATAAACCTTAATACCTTCTGCTAAGGATTTGGAATAAAAATGAACATTTTTGCGGTATTTTAGAATGTTCCAGAATGAAAATTTTATAAATTTAAAAAATTCGACAAAACACTGAATCACCTACTTTCAACTTTGAGCAATCATATCTCTATCAATATTTAAAACATATCTATAATATTTTTAATGTTATAGACAAAGGCTGTATCTATCTACCTAATGAGTATTGGCTTGCTTGAATTCTTACTCATTCATGAATTACCATTTAAATTCAAATTTCCCAAACACTGAATCACTTTTGACGGGCAGTGTATAATCAATGCTTCAAAGATTTTGTCCCATATTTATGTTTTTAGAGCTTTTCCTTTCGAATTGAGCCACATGTTTTATTTTAATTGGACAGCCACTTAATTCGTTTTAATCACTGTCTATAAAACACTTTTTTAAATATTAAACATTTTTTATTAACAAACCGGTACGAACTATTTTATGGGACCAAAATTATGCATTAAAAATTTTGAATTCCAAATTCTGTGATAACTTTTAACAAAAAATGAATTATATTAAATAATTTATTAGTATACAATTATTTTCTATTATTTTGTGCATTAAGTTTTCTTTTAGTTCCTTTGTTTCTAAGCTTTCTTTTCATCCTTCTATTTGTATTTGCATGGTTTTCTGCGTTGTTTGAGTTTGTATTTGCATCTACTTTAGCAGGAGCTTTCTTGGTCTTTTTATTAGAAGATTGGTTATTATTAGCATTGTTGGCGTTATTAGCATTTTGGTTAGAGTTTGCATTAGTATTAGCCTTAGCTGGAGCTTTTTTCTTTGGAGCTTTGGCATGCTTATTTGCGTTATTATTTTCATTGTTTGAATTTGCTTCGGCAGCCTTCTTACCAGGTGCTTTTGACGATTCCTCAATCTTTTTAACGTTATTAGTACTGTTATAATTAGATCCATTGTTTCCTTGTGGAGACTTTGCCTTTTTAGCTTTTGACTTCTTTATCAGTTTTTTAGCTTGGTTTGAAATTGTGTTATCATTATTATTTCCATTAAAGTTGTTAGCATTATTTGCGTTATTGTTGGAATTATCGCCTACAATTGTCAAATTGGCCTTCTTTTTCTTTTTTCTGGAGGTATTGGCATTTGAGGCTGCTATTTCGGTATTTTTCACCTTTTTCTTTCTAATTTTGATCAGATTTTTGACCTCTGTATTAGAATTTCCATTAATTCCGTTAGAGTTTTTATGAAACTTCTTTAAACCAGATTTATTTATCCTTACTTTGGATTTCAAGTTGATTTTAGATAAAGGTTTCAGGGCAGTTTTTGGAAGCTTGTCCATACCTTTGGAATTAAGAGATCTGCTTGAGGAATCACCAGGAATAGGCAAATCTTGAGATAAGAAGTCCAAATAATTAGTAATTCTACTATAGATCTATAAAATAAGTTTTAATGACAATTACCCCTGGTACATTTTTTCTCCCACATCCAACACCGTAGCTCACCAAACCGATCAATACATTTTGTCCGTTGTTTTCTGAAAACAAAGGGCCACCACTATCTCCTTGACATGCATCTAATAAAAATAAACAAAATGGATAAATACCTCTACTACCTCCTAAATCCCCAGCACATATATGTGTTCTTGTATTGAAAATTCTGTCTTGTAAGAAACTTAATTTTTCTTTACAAATGTTTTGATTGAATAACTTGATGTTCAATATATTCAAATTTTCAGAAGCTACTCTGCTATTTTCGGAAGTTATTCCCCAGCCCATTACATTTAAATTAATGTCGTTTTGTTCATCATCTTTATTAGCCAATCGGATACTTTCTTTAAAGCCATCTACAGGATCATTTAATAACCAAATTGCAACTAAAAATAAAAAATAAAATAAAAACTGTCATTTTCATCGTTTTTAGTGTTGTATTCTGGATGTCTTATGATTTTGATAACGTTGTAGGTTCTTGTATTTTCTTTTAAGTTTATCAAGTTTGTTTTTGCATTCCACCCTGATAATTGATCTCCACAATGAGCAGCTGTTATAACTCTCCTTGGCGTTATTAAAGTACCGGCGCATCTATGTCTTCCGTTAAGTAACAATTGCACCATAAATGGATAAACTTGGTTTACGGTAGTTCCTCCCAATATTCTCGCGGAAGGTTTATTGAAAGCTTTGTTCCATACTGGATTAATAAATAAAACAGATGAGATAATATTCATGATTAATTTTTTAATGTAGAAAATTTTGTCTTTTTATTTACTTTGTTCCTGGTCTATTGATTTTTTAATATAATCAATTTTGCATGTGGCACTTTATTCCCTTTTTGATTCTCTTCTTAATTCAACCAAATTTTTAATGAATTTAGATTAATAATCAACAAATTATTTAATAAGTAAAATGGGGACTACTCTGAATGAAAATAAACTCCCATGTGTCGTGCGAGGCATCAATTTGGCGACCTTTTACAATTTCCCTAAATTTTGGTTGGTTGCATGAATTTCCAATCTTTTCAACCAAGGCATAAGTTTTTTTACAAAATTTTCATAATAACGAGAATGGGAATACCAAAAAATTAATTTACAAGGTTTTTGTATTTTTTACATTATTTTGTACATTTTAGCAATATCCTAAAAACACCGAGGAATTACAACTGCACCATCAAATAAAAAAGTGATCAGTTGTATGATTTGATGGGAGATTCAATCCTTATTATTGATTATTCGAGTATTTCTTAAAAGGTATTTTAAATAAGGTTTTTTATTCAAAAAAGTCAATCTCATGATTCTAGTCCAATAGATAAATAATTGGGTTAAAAATCATCAATTTGTTTTATATATAGATTGGGTGATTGATTTCGTAAAATATTCAATCATGCAATACTTTTGGTCTCATGCAAAGATTTTATAAACTTCATGGAGACTATATAATGCTTAGTTTTTTATAGAGTCCAAAATAAGTTTTTTGTGTATAATTCACGCAACACTGCTTTTGTATCATGTAACAATTCTTCATGATCTATTGTCGTGTAAATCTAGATTGAATCATATACAATTCCTTGTAAAAACGTTACTGTTTTAATCAAATTATGTAAAATATATAAAATATAGTTGGATTTGTACTTTCTCTATCAGTAAGTACCATGTCATCGCTCAGGATAGTTAATTTGATTTTTTAGCTTCAAACTTTCGTCGAAACTGGGTTCTATAGAGAAATATTTGATCAATGATGAACACAAATATAATAAGAAGCTTGAACAAAAGCAGGCACTCATTTACTAGTTTAACATCATTCAGAGTATATTTTTAATTTAACATTGTACTTTAGACTTTGTTTCCTCTTTCAAATTCTTCATGTAATTCTTTAACTTAATCATTTTATAGGCCAGTATAACACTAACAAAAAAAAGCCAAACGTTTTTAAAAAGGTTAAAAAATTTATAATTATTATGTTATAGATAAAAAGTATACCAAGAGAAAATATTTATACGATACCTAATTACATAACCTTTTCAAGAATCCTATCTAGTCCTTTATTATCTTATTTCATTATAAATAATCAATATAAATATGCATTTTATTTTTTATTATGCTCTGGTTTTACTGATTGGGTACATTCACTTTGATTTTCTAATATTTTTGTAGCTAGATGGATTTATAGCTAGGAAATATAATTTACAAACAGTTATTGGATCAGTATTAGATCCTATGGCAGACAAGATACTGATAACAATATTGACTATATCATTGGCATATGTAGATTTATTACCAAGTAATTTTATTATAGTATATTCATGATAGTGAGCTTAACCTATCTTTTCATGTCTAGAGATTTGGCTCTTTTTGTGGCTTCTTTTTATTATCGTTATATCTCGTTGCCGCCGCCTGTAATTATTTATTATTTTATTGATAGAAAATTTTTGCAAGATATTGGGATTTCTCATTACCAACAGTAGAAATAAGACCAAAGATGATTAGTAAAGTAACATTTAAAATTATTGGTAGATAAACACTTTTGTGCAAATAACTCTACTAAGTTCTACTTTGCTTTTTGAGTCGTTTTCTATACAACTTCCTTATTTTATCATTTCTTTGCAGTTTGATTACTAATTTGATACATTTTAGGGGTTTGGCTGCTATCACTACTATATCTTCTGGGTTGAGCTATCTGTTTTCTAAGAATACTATGCGTATTTTGTCTGACCATTCAAATAAAAAATAGTCAATGATGTCCATGTGTAAAATAACAAAGTTGTAGGAATCATCTGTTTTTAAACTGAAATCAAAGATCTCAAGTTCATAATATTGGAGTTAAATAAATGTGTAATAAAAAATATAGCGAGCTCAAAGAGGAACATCATCGATATATTTTTCAGACTTCAAATTATTGAGTATGGGTCTCTTATTGGATCTAATGTACCTGATACAAAATCAAATATTAAAATATACTTTCTATTAACATTAGGAAAGGCTAAATTTCTGTTCTGCAAATTTCTCATGAAAGCTTGATATGGGTTATAATCGACCTAACAATTGTGATTTTAAAGATATACATTAGTAAGGCGAAGATTTTTATTATATCTACCTTTATCGGTGCAAAGATCTTTAATAGCTCTATTAAAATTTATAAATAGTTTTTATTACACTCTTTTATTGGCATGGCTATTCATTTGCGTGGATCTAATTTGTTTTTTCAACCTTTTCAATTCAGTTTTATCTTTAGTAATATTAAACTTAATATCAAAAAATTCTTTAGTGTTTTCTGGATCATAACTAAATAGATAAGAGAAACTTGATACTTTTGAGATAATTCCCTAGCAATAACTAAAGATTCTTTGTTGGCTTGTCTTCGAAGCTAAAGATAAGATATTGAGGAGTTACCTTTCTTCTAACTGCATTTCTTTTTCTTTTTTGTCTATCGCTCAATCTTTGGCCATTCGCTAAAAATTCATCAAAAGGCAATGGAATCTTGGATTTTTTATAAGTTCTAGGAACTGGATCTTGAGGCTACATCAATTAAATTAAATAAAAAAACCTTTTCTTTTTCATCCACATTAATATCCTTAAAATTGATTATTTTTGTTTATAGAAACTTTAATTTTGCTAGCAACATTTAATTCCATTACTGGAGCATCTTTAGTGAACACTTGTTTCTTTTTCTTTGCAATTCGTTCTTGATTTTTTTTTATAATTAACTACAGATAAAAACAAAAATACAATACTTTTCTTTCTTTTTTTATAGGTTTGTAGGAAACAGCAGAATAAAATTCAGGAATAAAATTGATTTTTGCTAATGATGGCTTCATTCCTACTTTTTTCTTATTTTCTAATGCCTCAACTTATATGATTATAATATATTTATTTACTTGGTATACTTTCCCATACATCAGTTACTTCACTCATTGATGGATTTTATAAATTCTTAATTTTCGAACCTAGCGTTTGGTTGGAGATCAGTTTTTGATTCCAAAGTTTTATGGAATAAGGCTCATATTTTGCCCCTTAAAATATATTTATTTTAACTGAATTATTTTATTAATAATTTTTATTTCAATACTCGAACTTTTGGACCTCCAGGATTTGCTTTATAATCAAATTATCATTTAGAATTTATGTTACACAAACTTTATTATGGCAATATGGCACAAAATTTTTGAAGCCTCGGTTATAATTCTTTCATATTAATGCATCACAGTGAAAATAGGTTGAGGAAGCAACTAAAATGGCAAGAAATATAGCTAAGAGATATTCTATGGATAGTAAAGTTGATAAATACATAATTTTATTTTCATTCTTACTATTTTATTCATTCAAGAAACTAAAATTCCTCGACTAATTAGAATAGAATTATGTTTCAAAAATTTTGTCCCATATTCCGTTTAATTATAATATGTTTTATGAGTAAATATTTTGTTATATTAAGTTTAAGTAAATCGATTTCGGGCGTCTTTAATCCTTTGGAAATTCTGCTTTGAAATACCAAATCTAGAGAAATCTATATTATTAAGATCGGATATTTTCAAATAATTTTCTATCTACATTATACATTTAAATCCTTAAAAGCCCATCTTCATTAATCCGGGCATGGAATTGAAAGCCTATAATTTAGGCTTGAATAAGCCTCGACAAAAAGTTGTGAAAAATATATAAAAACGAAAGAGGAATAGAAAGATGGTAAGATAAATGATTGGAGGAGAAGTTTTATATAACAGTGTTCCATTTTTAGTTTCCATTGCTCAAGATGTCGGATATTGCGGCGGGACAATCATCAACAAAAACACAATTGTGACTGCTGCACATTGTGAAGTAGATTCAAAAACAGATAAAGTAGTACACAATACATTTAATTCGGTTTTATTTACAAATGGTTCGAAAACATATGGTATAAAGAAAGTTATCAAGCACGAGGACTATACACAACAAGGGTTTTCTAATGATATTGCCTTGGTTATCTTAGATCAAGATATAGAGGTTGATTATAATGTAAAACTTGCTGATAAAAATGATTTGAAAGATGGTAATGATTATACTATCGTAGGATTTGGTTATCAAAAAGAAAGAACACCTAATGACAGCGGAGAACTTAAAAGGTTGGAGAGCAAGAAATTGACTCACAAAGAATGTAAAAAATTAGATATCAAGTTTGGAGATGATCATATATGCACTAATATCCCTAATTATGGTATTTTTATCTTTTATTGATTTTTATTAGGATTTTGCAACGGAGACAGTGGTGGTCCATTATATAAAAAAGACGGCGATAAGGTTACTTTGGTCGGAGTCGTGAATTATTCTGTTGGATGTGCCCGTAAAGATAAACCAGATGTAATTTAATATCTTATTAATATTTTTAGTATTTTGCAAGCATTTCTCACTACAAAGAATGGATAATTGAAAATGTGGAATCTCAAAGATCGACTTTCTAACGATGTTCTAAAAAAGTGTACAAATTCTCCAGTCAAATTAAGGACAATTTATTGTTGCCTCTTTTCTATTTCTGTGCTTCAAACTGTTCATGGAATTTACCTTAAAAGAAGCCTAGTTTTTGGAAAACATTAAGAAGCGTCTTTTAAGAGATATGTTAATTATATTAATAAAATAATTGATTTGTATTTACATTTTTGGATAATTTCATAATCATTTGCTTACTTCTCTGTTGTCTTTTATGCCAAGGGCAAGTTTCTCCAAATGGCGTGTCAATAATTATTTCAAAAGTATTTGATATTTCTTTGTTTCTGGACTCTTAAATTACCTTTTTTATTATTAAAGTCCACAAAAAGTTGTAATTTTTTTAAACGTTTAAGGTATTGTAAAAACTTCCCAAATGAAATGTGTTTCAAGACAAATATTTGAGGAAAAATCGGTTTAGTCCGCGCCTTGTGTTTTAATAAGAATTTAGGGGCATTTTTCAGAATTAAATTCATTAATGTGTCATTTTTGTCATGTTTTTTAATAAATTGCAATAAGTGGAGTTTCGGGCTTCCAGGATTTGCTTTATAATCAAATTATCATCATTTAGAATTTATGTTACACAAACTTAATTATGCCAAGATACTCAATAATTTTAATAAAATCAAACATATTTTATGATTACATAGCTTTTTATATTTTTTTGGGATATTTAATGATCATCTGCTCTTTCGAAAAAGAAATTCTAATTTTTGAAATGCAAAATCTAACTTAAACTTGATTTTTTAAAAAAACCTAACTCAAAGTATATTCGAAAGATCAAATCAATTTAATAAAATTATTTAAAGGAAAATTCATACATATACTTATATATAAAATTTTTGAAATTCATATTTTTTGATATTAAAATCCGAAAAAAGCCTATAATTTGGGCTTTGGATAAGCCTCTAACAAAAGCCGTGAAAAAGTATATAAAAATAGGGAAAATGGAAATGTGATCAAATGATTGGAGGAGAAGTTTTATACAAAAGTGTCCCATTTTTGGTTTCTATTGCACAAAAGGAGGGGTATTGCGGAGGAACTATAATTAGTAACAACACTATTGTGACAGCAGCATATTGTGAGGTAGATGTTGTAAAAGATAAAGTAGTGCATAATATATATAATTCAGTTAACTTTACAAAAGGACCAAAGACGTATGGTATAAAGAACTTCATCAAGCATAAAATTATACAGAAGAAGGCTACTCTAATGATATAGCTTTGCTGATTTTGGAGCAAGAGATGGAAGTTGATTATAGCGTGGAATTGGCTAAGAAAAGTGATGTCAAAATGGTGGAAACTATACCATGATAGGGTTTGGCTATCAAAAAGAGGACATACCTAATGTTAGTGGAGAACTTGAAAAGTTGGTTACAATGAAATTAAACAAAAGATGCAAGAAATTAAACGAAAATTTCGGAGAAGATCACTTATGCACATATACACCTGGTCTTGGTATTTTTATTTATTTATTAATTTTTATTAGGTTTTTGCAATGGTGACAGTGGCGGTCCATTATACAAATCCGACGGCGACAAAGTTACAGTGACAAGCAAAATTGACAAAATTTTTGGAATATTGAATCAAAATTGATCTTGTTCTCAAACTATGAAAGAAAAATAACAGAGTTTATATATAAATTATTTACAATTAAAAATAATATATGCAAATTTAAAATTTCAAAAAAATAATTATATATTTGAATAATTAATTAAATTAATCTGAAACATTTTTTGTCAATTTCGCCACTTGTAACCATATTTATTTTAAAACCTAGTCCATTTCCCTCTAGCAGCTATAACAGCTTGAATCCGAGTTGGCAT
>NIPM01002300.1:0-11334 GCA_002738285.1 Holacanthella duospinosa | reverse complement strand
CAAGCAGTGTTCGACTATACGCAGTAAAAAATGCGTAAAATCGCGTGCGTAAAATTGCATATTAACGCATTTTGGAATTTCAATCTCTGGGTATATTTGCGTATAATTGCGTAAATTAAAAAAGTGTGAGGAATTTGAAAATTTTGAATAATCTTTCCTTGTAGATTAATATTTTCAGCGCGTATTCAAAACTTCTAAAATCAATTAGTGTCAAATCTTTATTCAAGTTTGAATTATTTATTTATTCACCTTAAATTGAGCAACGGACTACGACCAATTAATTTAATACTAATAAATATTTTGAATTTTTGAATTTCCCACACATTTATGACGACATTATAGATAAGACGCAAATATACACAAAAATACGGAAAAGCGCATTATTCCGCATTATTCGCGCGTAATAATTCCGAAAGTGCATATTTGTCGGAAACTGATTTCAAGTGATCATTTTCTAAATTAAACTACGGAGTGTCTAATAACAAAAGAAACTTATTGAGTAACCACTCCTTATCACTGTTACAAATATTAGTTACAAATATGATCCAATCAACTGCCTCTCCCTCCATCTGCTGGAGTTATAATTTCATCCCTGAATCTGTAGAATCCTAAAAGTACTGATAAAATTGGATACCAGGTGCCAGTGGGAGGAAAACTATCATTCCATTACCTTTGACCTTGTTTAGTTGTTTCTAATCAATTACTTTCATTTTAAGCTCTTGGACACATCTCACATTCACTCCTCTCATCTCTCATGTCTCACCTGTCCAGTTTTATTCAAGAAATTGATAATTTTTCAGTTAAAGACTTAGAAAAAGTGAAAACTGGAAATAATAAGTACACAGGTAAATGTATAATTATTTCTTCTTCCCCTTCATAATTTTTTCTTCTCACTCCCTCATAAAAATTCTTCTTCGCTACCTAACATACTGTAAGCAGTGTTCGACGAATCCCCACTTTTCATACCAATCCCCTGGGGACCTGGGGAATCCGGGGATATCTGGGGATTTCTGGGGAATGTGGGGAAGGTGGGGAACATAGAAGGTGCGCATGTGCCGATTTGAAACTAACCAATGAGAAACAAACACGTGACTGTAGGTATTTTGGGAGTTCATTTGACCTAGTGTCAGGTGATATAAACTTACCTGGTAATACTCCATGGTAGATAGAAGTTTTCTGAAGATTAAGTTGAAATTTTTTGATCAGGTGGTTTACAGTTTCAGAACTGGTATTATGCTATTATGTTGTTGTTTTTAATTTAGAGAAAAGTTTAAAGTTCGTGCAATTTTGTCTCGAGTTGACCGAACAATTCCATTAATTTTTTTTATTCCCCACCTTCCCCACTTTTCCCAGCGCAGCCGCAAGCCATTCCCCGGGGATTCCCCACATTCCCCACCCCAATTTCCCCATCCCCAGTGGGGGAGGGCGAACACTGACTGTAAGTAATAATAACCGTTTTAATCATCCATATTAATTAAAATTCGTTCCCCTGAATCTGTGCGCATTAATTACTAAAATTTTATACTAAAATCATCAGGACACATCAGACGGCTTTAAGGATCTAATCTAACCAAATAAATGTAAAATACAAAACAAAAAAACATGAAGTTAAACCACGGGACGGGACACGGGAGTGATTGGTAGGGTACTGCTGTTAATAACCTAAAAATTGATTCTGCTTATTGGTAAAATTTGACTTCTTTTTAAAAATTATTGAATTAATGAGCCTTAGTGAAAGGTACAGTCCTTGAGCTTACATTACTCAACTTCATAAGATAATTGAAGATTATTTTTGAAGTACCCTTGAACTTATTTTTGAGTAAAAACTAGAGAAAACTTGAAATAGGTTCTAAAAAATAATGTAAAATGGAGGTGGATTTGTGTTTGGAGCGTGAAATAGTAAGTTGTAGGTGGGTGGAATAATGAAATCTGTGGAATTCGATCGGTTGAGAGTTGAGAATGAGTTGAGAATAAGTTTCTTCCTTTGACTTGCTTTTAGGTTTTGGGATAGAAAATGTGTGAAGGGTGCCTAAACTTTCACCAGGAAATGGCTGAGGAAGGAGGGAAAAGTGTTATGTTGGAGAGTCTCTTCGTCGTCATCCATGACATGCGGGCTACTGGATCAATACTTTCACCTAGGTAACTATGAATGACGTTGAGCAAGACTTTCCCATTACTTTCTCCAAGTCTTCCCAAGTTCCGACTACTGGAGGAACCCAAAAAGGTTGTAACCAAACACTACAACTCTTTTCTTTTTATTTCACAAATTCAGAAATTGTTCCATTTTTTCTACTTGTTTCTTTCATTCCTCAACTAGGTTCAGACTCAGAAGGTTTAGGATTAGTTATAAATATTATAACATCAACTGCCTCAATATATACCAGTTAATTCAACGAATTAGACAGTACAGTACTAACTCAGATTATTGTTAAAATTTACATCATTTGGAACGGAAACGGAGTTTGTATTTAGGAAGTGTATAAGGTGGTAAAATTAGCTCAAAACCTCAACACCATCGAAAATATTATTGTTTAGTATTGACCCGTTGTCATTCCTAACAAACCAACCAAACCACAAAGGATTATTGACTAGTACCTACTAAACATTGACTTTGCAAATTTGAGAATCAACTACACTCAATCTAACAGTGATAGACACTTGACGACACTTGGGAGTATTAGAGGCAAGGTGGAAAAGAAGTAACCTGTCCCTGTTGTAAGTTATTCAATTTTGGATTTTGTAATTTTTAGTAATTTACACAAATTAAGTTGATTTTGCAAATTTGAATTATTTTAAAGGACTGAAAGTGGTTGCTTTCATAATACCCTGACTACCTGGAGCATTGGTGATATTATTTCATTTTCTTAGCAACCTTGGTGGAGATCATTGTAATTAAGAAAAGTTACTAAATTGTATTGCTTGAACTGTCACCGTGTTCTTTGTCACCATTTTTGCAAATTATACTTCAACTCCCACTGTTTTCTTTTCCACCAGTTTTGCAAATTATCAACTTATCAGCAGAAAAAAAAATCATTTTTGAACCAATAATGATTTTTTATTGTTGGTTTATAATAGTGCTTCGAGCGCTTGTTGGTTTTTTTTGTGATTAGTTTCACTTGTGTTCTAAAATTTCTTTTGTTTCATGTTCTCTCTTGTCATGAGATCATGTGAATTTTGTTTTTGGTAGGCTTATAGCCTCAGGAACAAATCCTATCAAATCAAAATTCAATTTTCTGAAAATCCATTGTGAGACGATAAATTTTTGGTATGAAAATCAGAAGAGGATCAGAGATTCAATCCTTTCCATCCACATCTGAGAAAGCAATATATGAAAAAAAAAAAAAAAGCAAAGAGAAAAGATGAGATTGTTTTTTTTTAAGATATAATTGCCTACCTGTGGGAGTTGTCGGTATCCTGATGCTTCCAGGTAAAATCTAAGGAAAAAACCTTTGTCATTTTTACCGAAAAAGATTCATTCATGATCCACCAGTCCAAAAACTACTATTTTAATCAAAAAGTATATCTTTTCATGTAGAAAAATCCCACCTGCTGTGTATTTCTTCTCAACCCTCATTGATTGATTTGGTTTGGAACTCTGATTCTTACAGAAATAGATAGATATCTAGTGGGTTTGAGTGACCTTCCTATAAGCCCGTATCCCTGGTTGTATGTAATGTCCCATAATTTTTGTAGCAAGGAAGAGAAAATTGATCTTGTCAAATTTAAGGATTATAAAGGAAATGATGTTACTGAAGGTCAGGTTGCAGCTTCCGGATACCTGACACGCGGGTAGTTATGGGGAAAAACCGATTTGGAAACAATATGGGTTATACCGGTTGAATTTCTTTTTTGAACATTCAATATAATTTACTCTTGTCAGATTTTAACCACTGATTTCTGAAAATCAGAATTATTGATCATTAAGAAAAACAAAATTTTGAATTTGCTTTTATTCAAAATTTAATAAATGATAAATGTACTACAAAAAAAAAGACGTCATAACATGATGTTATTTGATTTGTTTTCGTGGTCTGGAACGGTCAGTCACCTAGTTACACTACAACATCTATTTAATTTAAATTGATTGAAGTCCATTGAGATCACAAACGTAATCCTAAATAATACATGAGAGAGGCTCTTAAGATAGATTTTAATAATTTGACATCTGAATTACAGAATTTGACACTCTAACCACTTCCAACAGTATCGTTAGTTTTTTTTTTTCAACTGTTAGTGTCAGGTCCAGGTTCATGACATTGACGTCTGGTTCAAACCACCAAGAGTCAGTCGTAAGGTCAATCACCAAGCTATGAGGTCAATTCTACTATCCATTTGACATTAAAACTTTAGCTCTGACTATAATGTTGAATACGATTGAAGCCCTGTAGCTACATAGCTAGCTACCAGTTAACATTACTTCTCATCGAAATTCTGAAAAAAAAAACGTTCGTAGCCATATTTTTTTTTTCAATGAATCTTTCCTAAATCCCATGTCACCACTTTTACTAAGGAATCTAGTCAAAGAAAACTCCAGAGAGGTCATTCATTTAACTACTCTGACGTGAAATGGTGACACGTTAGATCCTAATGCAACTTTCTTTTTCACCATTCATCAAATTCATTTTCCCATTTTCAGTCGTCATCATCACTCTTTTGGAGTATTTTCATACAAAAAAAAAGCAGAGAAAGTTGAATTAATTAGGATTTTTTTTTGGTCTAATGAATCAATGAATATATTGCTTCTTGTGGCTTCATTTTACTTCCATCATTACGAAACTCATTCATTGAAGAATCCGTTTCGTAATTTGAAGAGATTCACTGACGTCAACCAATTGAATCTAGGGGATTCTCTGTTTTAATGATCTACAATACCCCGAAACTTAACTATACAGCGACAACTCATCCGACTAAGAAAACGCTTCAAGGTTACACGCTTCAAATTTGCTAAAAAAAAATTTGAAGTTTAGGTCGGATTCTAAAGAGAATGAAGCTATTATGACGGCAAAAGACACTGAAAAGCTGGAAAGGAGTGATATCATACGAATGGTAGTTCCAAGCCAACTTACCAAGAGTCAGTAGTCTAACTACATATTATTGTTTTTCTTTTAAAAGAGAAAATACCCGACAAAAAAAAAGTTTCCAACCTCTTGCTCTCCGCGCCTGGAGAAAGATGACATGCGGGAGGTTTTTTTTTGTCTTCTGAAGCAAAAAAAAAAAAAAAAGTTGGAAACTCATTTCCTCTCTTAACCTCAATGTTTCATAAATGATCATTGTAGAAGTTGAGACGAAGCGATTGGGATTGTTATCCAAAAAGCCACTCCAACAGTACTTCCTTACCTTTAACTGTCTGACAGTTGAGATTTAGAGAAAAACCTGGGAGTGACAGGGACTGACACAGTAGTAGTCTAGTCTGTCCTTGGTACCTTGGTCGTCTAGGTCTAACAAACTTAAGAGTTCTACTTATTATTATTTGTATTATTTTTATTTTATTTTATACCAAATTCTAGACACTTGGACACGGTAGTAAAGAAAATAGAAGGATAATAGCCACCACAGCCACCACAACAACGACAGTGTCTGTCACTTTAGGAAAATACCACTTTTCAAACTCAAGTTGAACCTGACTGGACTTTATAATGGAATAAATCAGTACAATTTGAAGCTTTAGATCTCAACGTTTGACATTTCACCGTGGAAGAAGAGGAAAGATGTTTTGTTAAAACGAAAAAAAAGAAAAAGAAAAAAAGAAGAAGATTCATTGTAAGGATCGTTAATACTCAGAGAGATTAAGTTGATAATCAATTAAAGGATTAATCAAACAAGAAGATGCCAGAACAAAGTAATGATTACCGAGTAGTTGTTTTTGGTGCTGGAGGTGTTGGGAAGTCAAGTCTTGTACTCAGATTCGTCAAAGGAACTTTTAGAGACTCATACATTCCTACAATTGAAGATACTTATCGCCAGGTGAGGAAAAAATTTTTAAGATTAATTATGTAATATTGATAGGCTGAAGGTCCACAACATCATTTCCATTGTACATAGGTTTTGACGAATCTTATACAATTTAGTAAAAATGATGACAAAAGATAGCAGGAACTCTTTCTTTCTTGAAATCGTGTAAAATATTTTGGTGAAAGTTATGTTCCTGATGGGTGCTGACCTTAATCTAGTATTTCTGTTTGTTTCATTTTGTGCTTATCTACTGCACTGCTAACTGCTAATCCAACAGTTGCAGCTAGATGAATTAAGTTAGAGAATGAAATTTTGTTTCAGATGGGAGAATTATTTTTTCTGACAAACTACTCAATCCTAACCAACTTTCTCGTAAGAAAAAGAAAATTCTTGAAAATTTTAACAATTTTTTAACATTAAAGTTCCCAGGGGAAAGTTTTTGAGTAGTTTTTTTTTCTTCTTCTCCGTGTTGCAGTATTTTAATAACTAATGCGGAAGCAGTAGGGTATACATAGGAGTAAGTGTTAGTGTTAGTTAAGCAGCAGCTCTATGAATTGCACTGCATGAATTAATTTTGTTGAAACTCGTTCCTGGTATATCACAATGTTTGAAGATTACTCTTGGGAATTAAGGTGGAGTGTTAGTTAATTAACAAGTTAATTAGAAGGTTTGTTGCTCTAGACTTAAAAAAAAACTTGATGGAAGAGTGCTAATTTTATTTTTCGTTTTGTCTGTTTTCTTAGGTAATCAGTAGTAATAAGAACGTATGTACACTTCAAATCACGGATACAACTGGGTCGCATCAATTTCCAGCGATGCAGCGTCTATCCATAACGAAAGGACATGCCTTCGTAAGTTAATTTCCAAAGATCTCAAATATCCTCTGTCTCAAAAGTTTTTTCGACATTTTCCAATTATTATTTGTAAAATGATAAATTGTAATTGGTTGTTTCCATAGATCCTTGTTTATTCCGTCACGTCTCGCCAGAGTCTGGAAGAACTCAAACCAATTTGGGAAATGATACGATCAATCAAAGGAGATCTCCAAGACATCCCTATCATCCTTGTTGGCAACAAGTGTGATGAGCAGGAGAACAGGGAACTCACGCAGGTATACAACTTTCACTCACTTATTTACACCTTTTTTTTTTCAACTTATCAGTATATATATTTTTTTACCCCTTTCGAAAGATCCTTCTCAATCCTTTGGTTACTTTGGTTGACTTGACTTTTAGTCAAAATGAAAAAGAAACTTGAAGTTAATGGAAAAAAGTAAGAAGGAGAAAGTTTCTACTTTCTCTTCACTTTCTTTTATTTTATTCATAAACTTTTTTTTTCTTCTCTTAACTCTAATGAAACTCACCTGGCTGTATGTCGTAGATGGAAAAAAAAAGTTGTTTCAAAAATGAAAATTTCTACATCAACATTCTGTACTAACTTGTTCCAAAGCCTTACTAGATACAACTTATACCATTAAGTTGAATAATTTAATACTCCAACTCCGACCGGAATAACGAAAAAACAAAACAGACAGACATTGTTGATGAATCCCAAAAGATATGAATTGATACGTGAGGATTTTTGAGAGCACTTTTCTATTAACTTGATTCAAGTTGTTCATGTTAGTAAACTAATTTGTCAGAAATTCAATTTTTGTAATATAACTCTGGGTATAAGGACATGAGTGCTGGGCAGGTGACCGTTGGACATGTGTCATTATGTTATGTTATGACAAAAGATCCCAAAGAGCCACCTGTTACCTGTTCAAAGGAATTTTGATTATTAATTTCCGAATTACTTTGTTTTTCGTTACTGAATTGAATGAGTGAGACATAAAGATCCCATGCTGATTTGGTCAGATGAAGAGGTTATTAACAATCTAAAGATGAACAGTACGTTAAAAATAATTTTTTTCCGTTAGTTGGAAGGGGTTAAAGTTGGGTTTTTTTTTTGGTCCTATTTTTAGTAAAGTCGATGAGTGGAAATGAAATGTTCTCTCAGGATCTTCAATCCCTTCAAAATCTAAAAATACATAAGAGAAAGTTCAAATCAGAACTTAAAGGATGAATGGTTTGCATAAATATAGACTGTACCGCTTGATGGATCAATGAGTTTCCTTTCCATTGGCTTAATTCTAACGTTTTTATATAAAAATGGAACTTGGTAAGGAGTTGGAGGAAGAAGGCGGGGGTAGGGGGGAGGGGAGACTTCAAAGCGTTTTTGAAAAAAAAAAAACTTTTTGTTAGTGATGGTTTCACCGGATCTGAGTTTTCATTCACCGTGAATAGACCAAACTTTCTAAAATGTCAGTTTGGTCTATTCATTGAGAGTGATTGATTGTGACATTGTGACATTTGGACGCTGACACATGTGACGCTTCATTGTCAAAGGATCTATTCTCAAGGTCTTTACTCAAAATTTCATGGGGTATGTTTAATTGTGTAGGCGTGGTAGCGTCTACAACACTGCTTTTAAGTACCAGTTAAGAAACAACGTTGCTGAACTGTACTACATCCGATTACGTCAAAAAAAAATTTTTTTTATCGAGTAAATCAGGGACACATTGTTAATAATAAGCTGTCAGTACCAGACTTTCACCTTAGGGTTTTTTTTTTCTAATAAAGGAATCTAATAAAAGTTTGAGGGTTCAGGGTTGAGTTCAAATTTTTAATTTAGATACTTACAAAATTTCTTGCTAGTTGCCATCAACCCTTTGAATTACTTTGTTTACTCGAGTACCGATAGTTATCAGAGTGATTATCTGTTCCAGTATTTACTACTCAATAATTATTTTGTACTATCAACACTTCTAATCCAGTTTAAAAAAAGAAATTATTATTTTGTTTTTGCTAAGAATTTTGAAAAACGATGAAAAAGCGCAACTTTGCCGGAAATCTAAATGACATAATCCTGTTGTTTATGAGACTTTGTTAATGAGGAAAAAGTTGGTACTTCAGAATTGAGTCATTTGAAATGCATTCTTTAGTGTTGTTATTATTAATGATCTCAAATTTTATTTTATTTTACATAAAAAGATTTCTATGAATGTTAGTTGAAAATTTTGTTGAAAACTGAAAAAATAATTCGCTGAAATTGACAAGTTGAAACAGAAAATACTCGCCTTGAATTGAACTTTTGGTTGAAATCAAACATTTGCTCAAGCGTAGGTTAATATTTTCTGAACACTGCGAAGTTCAAGAAATTTTTTTTTGTGTCTATAATGTAGCAACTGATCTTCTCCAAAAATTGAATCAGCTATAAAAGTTGAAAGTTCAAGGGTAAAAAGTTGGTTTTTTTGGGNCAACTGATCTTCTCCAAAAATTGAATCAGCTATAAAAGTTGAAAGTTCAAGGGTAAAAAGTTGGTTTTTTTGGGGTTTTTTTTTTGGGGTCTGCGTCTGATACTGTTTGTGGTGTAACAGAGACTTCCAAGTGGAATCCCGCAAGCTAAACATTGTTATATTGAGAGAAGTAAAAGAATTAAGCGGAAGTTGACTTTCTCCTCTTCATTTCCATTGAGAGAACTTTCACTTTTTTTTTGATCCTTTTTATAAAAACTGTCTTGTGTTGGATTTCTTTTACCATCCAATGGGTCTTGTTCGAGTTTTACTTTTTTTTTTCAATTTTTTCTTTTTCTTCTGCCTCAGTGATAATTTATTTCTTACCATTTTTGGCAAAGAGAGAAGAGACGCAGGATGAGACCGGACGGAGAAAGCAAGGTCAAGTTCTCATCTTGGCCACCGCAGGCGGTTACTCCTCTGATTATTAAATTTGATTTTTTTTTCCTACTAGTATTCTCAACCTTCTGGAAAAAAGATACTAGCAGGAGTCTTTAATTTTCAATAACGTTTTTATCTAGTGAATTTTCACAGGCCATTGGATGATTCACTTGACACTTGCTGGCGTCAGGGGGTTTTTTTTTTTTTTTTTTTTTTTATAATCTTTTACTACCACTAGCGTCAGGACAAATGTAGCATAATGAGAAAAAAGTGCGTGGGTATCAAGAGCAGGAGCTTTCTCCAATGGTTACCTAAATTGATGAAAATTTCCCTGAATAACATGTAAACTTATCTCCTGTCCATGATGGTTCCAATTAGTCGTTTATTTTTGGAACTATTTTGGAGTCTTATTATATGTACTAGTTAGACGCATTCTGTCATCTTCTCTCTAAATCCATATAAACCTTCCTTATGTGTCCTCCTTCTTTCAACAAATATCAGATTAATGTGTATAACTTTCTCCAATAGAATTTAGGTCGCTATTTATAAATTTGAGGAGCTAAAGTTGTCATGATTTATGTGTGTAATAGGAGCTTTTTTAGATTGTAAAGATTGCATTATGGAATCCTAGTAAAAGGTTTTTTTTTATAGTTATAAAAAGTTTTGAAGTCGATGGATTTATTTTTAAGATTCGTCAAAGCTTTTGGGATTTAAGAATAATTTTAGTTTCCAATTTCATTTATAACTCTGAAGGGAACATCCAAGGTCGTTAGATTCTCTTATTTCAGGCCAAATGGTAATGTAATGTAATCCAATGATCCAACTAAATACAAACTAATGATTGTATTTGAGATGGAGAAAGTAAATTGGAGAAAGTTTGTAATTTGTTAATGTTGATGATTAAGGGGGAAGTAACAATGAGAATCCCAAGGTCATTGTTTATAATTATTAGAGATTGTTAATGTTGAGCCATTGTGCAAAAACACATTAATTCATTACTTTCACTTTTTATAATTAGGGATGGAACTTTCTTCAATACAGAATGAGTTGAATTTATATTGTAAACTTTTGTTTTGTTAAAAATTCAACAAAAAAATTCCTTATTTTCCTTTAAATGTACATGTCCTCTAAACTTTTTTCTTTTTTTTTAAAGCTACCTCTTGAGTATGGATTTTTGAATATGAAATTATACCATGTGAGAAAAAAAAAATTGTATACTGATATTTTTTTTTCTTCTCATAATTTCAGGTTGATGGTGAAAGTGAAGCCCGAAAGTGGGGATGCAATTTCATCGAAACTTCAGCTAAGACTAACCACAACGTAAAGGAACTATTTCAAGAGTTGCTCACACTTGAAAAAAATCGAAATATGAGCCTTCAGCTTGACACAAAAGGCTCATCCCGCAGTTCATCTAAAGTATCCACAAACAAAGTTAAGGAGAAATGTTCTGTCGTCTGATTTCTACTCAAGAATCTTCAAGAAATTAGCACAGGAACAATGAATCTGAAGATTTGAAAATATTTACAAAGAACAATCAAACTTATTAATAGTAAATTAATTTGGAAAGTTTAATTCCTATCTCATTGAAGTGTTTTTTTTAAAGCTAATTTCCTTCACATGCTTCTTCCTTGCATCAAAGGCAAATGACCTTGATGGTTAAAAAT